>JBAIZL010000002.1:292955419-293012919 GCA_036971475.1 Prosapia bicincta
GTCGAGAACAAAATATACTGGTTAAACGTACATAATATATATTCGAGTACATTTTCCTGGTTTTCATAACTTTTCAATATTTTCTTTTGTTGACACGTTTCATAATGTAGAAACATTTACTCTAATATATACAAATATTCCTAACAGAAGTCTGATGAGTTTAGTAAGAAACGTAACCTAGCTTTAACAAACATAATCCTTCATAAAATATTTCCTTAACAATAGTGGCACCATCGAGAGGCTCTTCAACTGCTTGGTAATCATCAGACTGCGAGAGGTTTTAGAGGACTAGTGTGGCATTATGGTTAGTAAAGAGAAAACTAAAGTAGGGATGGTCGATATTCTCTGTCACGGTGACTCATCACTGATATTTGTTTTTCGCTGGTAGTACCAGTGACAAAATATGGAAAAAACCAGTTCCAGTGACAATGGATCGACGGGAAGTTGCCTCTGTTGTTATTGGGCAAAACATCGCAGTCACTGGATGAAACGGCTGTCATTGGATGATTTGTCGCTGTCACTGCATGAAATGGTTGTCATTGGTTGATTTGTCGCTGTCACTTGGTCTGTTCTAACCGCTTTACGTCCTGTGTGGGTGAAAGACTTGTATCAGGTTTCGAGATAGTGACAGTGTTCTGTACAGTAGACGCAATTTCGCACTACTATAGAATAAATTAGTGGTACTAATTATTCGTGGAACTACTACTACCACGAAATTAGTGGGTAGTTTGTTCTTAATTTCGTAGGGGTTTATTTTTAAATAAAATTAGCCTTCCAAAAAAGTCACTGATACAAACTTGGCACTGTCACTGAAATCACCAATCCGTTAAAGTCAGTGGATCGACCATTCCTAAACTAAAGTGCCAACACTAAAACTTTAGTTATATGTGTTTATAGTAATTTTGCAAGAAACATAAATGGTTGGTGTATTAAGACCAGTTTTTATATAAAAAATTAATTTAAAACAATAATTCCCAATGGTTATATAAATTCATTAGAGCATGGATACAATTTATCCATTTAGACTAGATTTGATCATAAAAAAGAAATAAAGTTTAACGTGTGACAAATTTAACCATATGTAAACTGAAACAAATGTTTATTTGGGTTTATACGTCGAGTTTATAGATTGTCGTAAACTTAAGATAGCAGTGACGAAATTGCGTACAGTCAAGTTTCCCTTGATATTTTGTTACGTAAGGTACTAAAAGTTTGTAGTAATTACAGTTTTATTTTATTTTTAAACCTGTACGATGAGCAATATAAATGTCGAGAAAATTACTAAATTTATCGTTGCCCTAAATTTTGATTTTGTTAGCGTTATGAATTAACTTGACAAAGATGTATGAAATCAGTGTTACCATATGTAATAAAGTCTGAACACATTCGTTATATCTTATTTCTTTTAGTAAACACTTGTTAACACAGCTGTTTGTGAATAGGTTATGATATTACCGTTATGAAATTGTTATTATTGTATACCTAAACCTATTCTAAGTATTTCTTAGCAACTATATCTATCTTGGTCAGCATCTTCATAGACACGTTTTGGCGTGCTCCCATCTACTATCAGTACTCACTCGCTCTTAAAAAAGTTCTGTATAATACTTTAAGAACATATGTGTCGAAACGCCTCGAATACAGCCTGACGAAGCTAAGAAGAGTTAATAATAGTGCTAAGAAACGCTTATAATGGCCTTAGAGTGAGTGAAAAAAACAAGTCATATAATTTTTTTTTTATAATTATGTAAATACAATTTTTTTAAAAGTCTATTCCTGCTTGAGTCAACAAAGAAAAATTTTATTTTAGTTACTTTTTCTTAAATAATTATAATTAATATGAATGAAGTAACATAACCTTTCCGTTGTGTCTGTTCTACCACATAACCTATAACATAAAATCAGCTGTTCATGAAAACATATGTTATAAGTTATTATAAGCCAATGTGACGAAATAAATATATTACATACCTTGCCCATTTTGTGAAAAGTTTTTCTTCCATATAAAACTAAAATTAATTCATTATTAAATTTAACTAATGATTTAATATTTGAAAATGTATTAACATCAAGTGTCACCTACTACACAAGTTAAAAAAATGTATTTGAAATTGAGTGAACGATTAAAAAGTGTTTTATTAATGATTGAAAATTTAAACAAGATATATATTAGGAGTAGGCAAACTAATGAAAGGAATTGAAATAATATCATTGAAATCCATCCTGACCGAATACTATGCAACTAGATAGTTATAAAGTAAAATACAGTAAACTGCTCTGTTTGTTAAGAAACGTATATATATAGTACATACAGTTTTGTGTCTTCTTACAGTTCAGGTTATGTTTCAAGTTTTTCTAATTTTACCCAGTATTTATGGTTCACTACTCATGGAAACATTCGTCTCTTGTTTAGAATGTTTGTAATGAGTAACAAATACGAAAAAGACAAAATTAAATTTGAACAGTGTTTGGTCAAGTAATACCCTTTTATAAACTATTGACTTGTACGGGAATGCCACAAGTAACGCCATGGATTAAATTTTGTGTTAACATTAAGACATGAAAAAATCACGCAGAACTTAATATTCCAAGTTATATCTCATAGCGCAAGACTTCAGGCGAAGATTGAAACATAATTCATGGGTGCCAAAGGAAACATATTATATTAAAGAAAAGATATTGTGTAAGACAAAATGCTCATGCTTACAGGTTTACTATTTTCTCGGCCTTATCTTGTGTCGTCATTTTATTAAGCCTTGACACGCTACTCAGTCACATGTTATACAATACACTTATACTATAATCATTAGGCCTGTACTATACTCATTCGCATAAAAACGATTACATAAGAAAGTTTGAAACATTGTGTTCGACCACTTTAGCGTTCACAGATTAGTTGGTAGTTTGGGGCATGCGCAGTGCCAGTGTACCAACAGTTCTAACGACATTGTTTGCATGCCATTCGACGGCGTCTCTAAGCGTTTTATTCGTACCTCCAATTAGAGGAGATAATATCTGTTCGATATTGTTAAAGTGTAATACACAGTATAATTACAGGGCTTTATTTCCAGGAGATTTTAACTAGCTACGTTTTCAAGCAGCTGTAACATCTAAAACTAACAAGGGTAAATCAATGTCAAGTTAACGCTTACTTCTAGTACAATAGGTCTACTATTATGCCATAGTCGTTAAATGTAACCTATTAAATAACCCAATCGTTGGTAATTAATTTCCTATGTGGGAAACTTTCTTAAAATTAATTATTTTAATTTGAATTATTTTTATTAGGATACGTAAAATTTTCGATTCCGATTCTCAAATGTTTTTTCGATTCTGGATTCTTAAGTAGATTCTTGATCCTTTTAACTTAAACAGGCCTACATGATATTCTCTAATACTGAATTTATTTAACGCCTTGGTCAGATGGAGAACCCTTTTAAAAGTTTCATAATGAAATAGTCTGCACAAAACGTTCGTTCTTGTGATTTATGGCTCGGAATTTCCGACAGGGTGACAAACCTATTGCATAAAAGTAATGGTTTAAAATTAAAAATATGAACTTCCGTTCACAATTTCAATAAAACTTCAGTAATAGCCATTTCAGTGTGTATAAATACAGCATAGTCATTAAATCGTTTGTAATTACTTTCTTATGGAGGAGGTTTTCTAAAAATCAACTCTAACTGCATTCATATTTATATTTTTTTAAAAGTATTTCTGTTTTTCTTTTTAATACGTTAAAGTCTAATTACTTGAATAATTTAAGCTAACACAATTCGTTTAACCGCTTTTCATTTCTTTGTTCTGTTGTCCGCTTTAATTAGTTTCATGTGATTTTTCCATCTCTAAAATTGTCTGTAATAATTGGAGAACCATCTTGTTTCCAAAAGTACAAAGTGTTAATACTACTAATGTATAGTACTATACATTACTGTACTACAAATTAGTTATAAAGGAACTGTGTCTGAATGAGAGTAACTTTTGCTATGACAGGAGATGTTTTCAGCCCAAATAGTAGTGCAGAAAACCTGTATACGTCTCGTAGAGTCTACTGAACGGTGACCAAAGAATAGAACACTAATAGAATTTCATCACTTTTGGAGTGTCTCTGTTAACATGATAACATCTTTCTCAATAACAGAACGTATAACGGGATGTGCATTTATGAATTACAGAATTAAAATAAAATATTATTTTATGGTTTTTCTTTTGTATAAATATACCACTCTCTTTTGATAAATGTTAGGTTTAATCTAAATCAAAATGTTATAAAACTTCCTTTATAATAATTGATTGTTTTTTTTTTTAAGTATAGATGTCTCATAGAATTTACAGTAGTTTTATACTCAGGGTAATAGAGCATTAGTGCTGTAGGTATACTTAGTATACATAAAAATATTTTGAAAATGGAATCATTCCGAAAAGCTTCAAAAAAGGAAAATATTGTAATGTCAGAGAGTATCTTTTAAATTTTGAAAATGGAGTTATTTCTATACGGGTCAACAAAGGAAAATATTGTAATGTCAGAGAGTATCTTTTAAATTTTGAAAATGGAGTTATTTCTATACGGGTCAACAAAGGAAGATATTGTAATGTCAGAGAGTATCTTTTAAATTTTGAAAATGGAGTTATTTCTATACGGGTCAACAAAGGAAGATATTGTAATGTCAGAGAGTATCTTTTAAATTTTGAAAATGGAGTTATTTCTATACGGGTCAACAAAGGAAGATATTGTAATGTCAGAGAGTATCTTTTAAATTTTGAAAATGGAGTTATTTCTATACGGGTCAACAAAGGAAGATATTGTAATGTCAGAGAGTATCTTTTAAATTTTGAAAATGGAGTTATTTCTATACGGGTCAACAAAGGAAGATATTGTAATGTCAGAGAGTATCTTTTAAATTTTGAAAATGGAGTTATTTCTATACGGGTCAACAAAGGAAGATATTGTAATGTCAGAGAGTATCTTTTAAATTTTGAAAATGGAGTTATTTCTATACGGGTCAACAAAGGAAGATATTGTAATGTCAGAGAGTATCTTTTAAATTTTGAAAATGGAGTTATTTCTATACGGGTCAACAAAGGAAGATATTGTAATGTCAGAGAGTATCTTTTAAATTTTGAAAATGGAGTTATTTCTATACGGGTCAACAAAGGAAGATATTGTAATGTCAGAGAGTATCTTTTAAATTTTGAAAATGGAGTTATTTCTATACGGGTCAACAAAGGAAGATATTGTAATGTCAGAGAGTATCTTTTAAATTTTGAAAATGGAGTTATTTCTATACGGGTCAACAAAGGAAGATATTGTAATGTCAGAGAGTATCTTTTAAATTTTGAAAATGGAGTTATTTCTATACGGGTCAACAAAGGAAGATATTGTAATGTCAGAGAGTATCTTTTAAATTTTGAAAATGGAGTTATTTCTATACGGGTCAACAAAGGAAGATATTGTAATGTCAGAGAGTATCTTTTAAATTTTGAAAATGGAGTTATTTCTATACGGGTCAACAAAGGAAGATATTGTAATGTCAGAGAGTATCTTTTAAATTTTGAAAATGGAGTTATTTCTATACGGGTCAACAAAGGAAGATATTGTAATGTCAGAGAGTATCTTTTAAATTTTGAAAATGGAGTTATTTCTATACGGGTCAACAAAGGAAGATATTGTAATGTCAGAGAGTATCTTTTAAATTTTGAAAATGGAGTTATTTCTATACGGGTCAACAAAGGAAGATATTGTAATGTCAGAGAGTATCTTTTAAATTTTGAAAATGGAGTTATTTCTATACGGGTCAACAAAGGAAGATATTGTAATGTCAGAGAGTATCTTTTAAATTTTGAAAATGGAGTTATTTCTATACGGGTCAACAAAGGAAGATATTGTAATGTCAGAGAGTATCTTTTAAATTTTGAAAATGGAGTTATTTCTATACGGGTCAACAAAGGAAGATATTGTAATGTCAGAGAGTATCTTTTAAATTTTGAAAATGGAGTTATTTCTATACGGGTCAACAAAGGAAGATATTGTAATGTCAGAGAGTATCTTTTAAATTTTGAAAATGGAGTTATTTCTATACGGGTCAACAAAGGAAGATATTGTAATGTCAGAGAGTATCTTTTAAATTTTGAAAATGGAGTTATTTCTATACGGGTCAACAAAGGAAGATATTGTAATGTCAGAGAGTATCTTTTAAATTTTGAAAATGGAGTTATTTCTATACGGGTCAACAAAGGAAGATATTGTAATGTCAGAGAGTATCTTTTAAATTTTGAAAATGGAGTTATTTCTATACGGGTCAACAAAGGAAGATATTGTAATGTCAGAGAGTATCTTTTAAATTTTGAAAATGGAGTTATTTCTATACGGGTCAACAAAGGAAGATATTGTAATGTCAGAGAGTATCTTTTAAATTTTGAAAATGGAGTTATTTCTATACGGGTCAACAAAGGAAGATATTGTAATGTCAGAGAGTATCTTTTAAATTTTGAAAATGGAGTTATTTCTATACGGGTCAACAAAGGAAGATATTGTAATGTCAGAGAGTATCTTTTAAATTTTGAAAATGGAGTTATTTCTATACGGGTCAACAAAGGAAGATATTGTAATGTCAGAGAGTATCTTTTAAATTTTGAAAATGGAGTTATTTCTATACGGGTCAACAAAGGAAGATATTGTAATGTCAGAGAGTATCTTTTAAGATTTGAAAATGGAGTCATTTCTATACGCGCCAACAAAGGAAAATATTGTAATGTCAGAGAGTATCTTTTAAGATTTGAAAATGGAGTTATTTCTATACGGGTCAACAAAGGAAAATATTGTAATGTCAGAGAGTATCTTTTAAATTTTGAAAATGGAGTTATTTCTATACGGGTCAACAAAGGAAGATATTGTAATGTCAGAGAGTATCTTTTAAATTTTGAAAATGGAGTTATTTCTATACGGGTCAACAAAGGAAGATATTGTAATGTCAGAGAGTATCTTTTAAATTTTGAAAATGGAGTTATTTCTATACGGGTCAACAAAGGAAGATATTGTAATGTCAGAGAGTATCTTTTAAATTTTGAAAATGGAGTTATTTCTATACGGGTCAACAAAGGAAGATATTGTAATGTCAGAGAGTATCTTTTAAATTTTGAAAATGGAGTTATTTCTATACGGGTCAACAAAGGAAGATATTGTAATGTCAGAGAGTATCTTTTAAATTTTGAAAATGGAGTTATTTCTATACGGGTCAACAAAGGAAAATATTGTAATGTCAGAGAGTATCTTTTAAATTTTGAAAATGGAGTTATTTCTATACGGGTCAACAAAGGAAGATATTGTAATGTCAGAGAGTATCTTTTAAATTTTGAAAATGGAGTTATTTCTATACAGGTCAACAAAGGAAGATATTGTAATGTCAGAGAGTATCTTTTAAATTTTGAAAATGGAGTTATTTCTATACGGGTCAACAAAGGAAGATATTGTAATGTCAGAGAGTATCTTTTAAATTTTGAAAATGGAGTTATTTCTATACGGGTCAACAAAGGAAGATATTGTAATGTCAGAGAGTATCTTTTAAATTTTGAAAATGGAGTTATTTCTATACGGGTCAACAAAGGAAGATATTGTAATGTCAGAGAGTATCTTTTAAATTTTGAAAATGGAGTTATTTCTATACGGGTCAACAAAGGAAGATATTGTAATGTCAGAGAGTATCTTTTAAGATTTGAAAATGGAGTCATTTCTATACGCGCCAACAAAGGAAAATATTGTAATGTCAGAGAGTATCTTTTAAGATTTGAAAATGGAGTTATTTCTATACGGGTCAACAAAGGAAAATATTGTAATGTCAGAGAGTATCTTTTAAATTTTGAAAATGGAGTTATTTCTATACGGGTCAACAAAGGAAGATATTGTAATGTCAGAGAGTATCTTTTAAATTTTGAAAATGGAGTTATTTCTATACGGGTCAACAAAGGAAGATATTGTAATGTCAGAGAGTATCTTTTAAATTTTGAAAATGGAGTTATTTCTATACGGGTCAACAAAGGAAGATATTGTAATGTCAGAGAGTATCTTTTAAATTTTGAAAATGGAGTTATTTCTATACGGGTCAACAAAGGAAGATATTGTAATGTCAGAGAGTATCTTTTAAATTTTGAAAATGGAGTTATTTCTATACGGGTCAACAAAGGAAGATATTGTAATGTCAGAGAGTATCTTTTAAATTTTGAAAATGGAGTTATTTCTATACGGGTCAACAAAGGAAGATATTGTAATGTCAGAGAGTATCTTTTAAATTTTGAAAATGGAGTTATTTCTATACGGGTCAACAAAGGAAGATATTGTAATGTCAGAGAGTATCTTTTAAATTTTGAAAATGGAGTTATTTCTATACGGGTCAACAAAGGAAGATATTGTAATGTCAGAGAGTATCTTTTAAATTTTGAAAATGGAGTTATTTCTATACGGGTCAACAAAGGAAGATATTGTAATGTCAGAGAGTATCTTTTAAATTTTGAAAATGGAGTTATTTCTATACGGGTCAACAAAGGAAGATATTGTAATGTCAGAGAGTATCTTTTAAATTTTGAAAATGGAGTTATTTCTATACGGGTCAACAAAGGAAGATATTGTAATGTCAGAGAGTATCTTTTAAATTTTGAAAATGGAGTTATTTCTATACGGGTCAACAAAGGAAGATATTGTAATGTCAGAGAGTATCTTTTAAATTTTGAAAATGGAGTTATTTCTATACGGGTCAACAAAGGAAGATATTGTAATGTCAGAGAGTATCTTTTAAATTTTGAAAATGGAGTTATTTCTATACGGGTCAACAAAGGAAGATATTGTAATGTCAGAGAGTATCTTTTAAGATTTGAAAATGGAGTCATTTCTATACGCGCCAACAAAGGAAAATATTGTAATGTCAGAGAGTATCTTTTAAGATTTGAAAATGGAGTTATTTCTATACGGGTCAACAAAGGAAAATATTGTAATGTCAGAGAGTATCTTTTAAATTTTGAAAATGGAGTTATTTCTATACGGGTCAACAAAGGAAGATATTGTAATGTCAGAGAGTATCTTTTAAATTTTGAAAATGGAGTTATTTCTATACGGGTCAACAAAGGAAGATATTGTAATGTCAGAGAGTATCTTTTAAATTTTGAAAATGGAGTTATTTCTATACGGGTCAACAAAGGAAGATATTGTAATGTCAGAGAGTATCTTTTAAATTTTGAAAATGGAGTTATTTCTATACGGGTCAACAAAGGAAGATATTGTAATGTCAGAGAGTATCTTTTAAATTTTGAAAATGGAGTTATTTCTATACGGGTCAACAAAGGAAGATATTGTAATGTCAGAGAGTATCTTTTAAATTTTGAAAATGGAGTTATTTCTATACGGGTCAACAAAGGAAGATATTGTAATGTCAGAGAGTATCTTTTAAATTTTGAAAATGGAGTTATTTCTATACGGGTCAACAAAGGAAGATATTGTAATGTCAGAGAGTATCTTTTAAATTTTGAAAATGGAGTTATTTCTATACGGGTCAACAAAGGAAGATATTGTAATGTCAGAGAGTATCTTTTAAATTTTGAAAATGGAGTTATTTCTATACGGGTCAACAAAGGAAGATATTGTAATGTCAGAGAGTATCTTTTAAATTTTGAAAATGGAGTTATTTCTATACGGGTCAACAAAGGAAGATATTGTAATGTCAGAGAGTATCTTTTAAATTTTGAAAATGGAGTTATTTCTATACGGGTCAACAAAGGAAGATATTGTAATGTCAGAGAGTATCTTTTAAATTTTGAAAATGGAGTTATTTCTATACGGGTCAACAAAGGAAGATATTGTAATGTCAGAGAGTATCTTTTAAATTTTGAAAATGGAGTTATTTCTATACAGGTCAACAAAGGAAGATATTGTAATGTCAGAGAGTATCTTTTAAATTTTGAAAATGGAGTTATTTCTATACGGGTCAACAAAGGAAGATATTGTAATGTCAGAGAGTATCTTTTAAATTTTGAAAATGGAGTTATTTCTATACGGGTCAACAAAGGAAGATATTGTAATATCAGAGAGTATCTTTTAAATTTTGAAAATGGAGTTATTTCTATACGGGTCAACAAAGGAAGATATTGTAATGTCAGAGAGTATCTTTTAAATTTTGAAAATGGAGTTATTTCTATACAGGTCAACAAAGGAAGATATTGTAATGTCAGAGAGTATCTTTTAAGATTTGAAAATGGAGTCATTTCGAAACGCTTCAAAGAAGAAAAATATTGTAATGTTAGGCAGTACTATATGAGTTTTGAAAATAGAGCTATTCCGAAACGCGTCAACCAAGGAAAATATTGTAATGTCGGAAAGTATTTCTTAAGTTTTAAAATGAAGTCACTTCGAAACGCGTCAATAAAGAAAAATATTGTAATTTTAGGGATTACTATTTGTTTTTAAAAATAGAGTCATTCCGAAACGAGTCAACAAAGAACAATATTGTGATGTTAGGAAAACTATTTATTTTTGAAAATGAAATCATTCCGAAACGCTCACCAAAGAAAGATAATGTAATGTCAGAAAGAGCAGAAAAATCTACTGGAATATATACAAATACTCCTAACAGTAGTGAAGATGCATATATTAAGAATTTAGAATACTTAGTAATTCAAGCACGATAGGCTCAACGGGTGTTATAATTAAATATGGCAGTAGAAAGTTTGTCTAGAAAATGCTTAAAAATGCACACTTTCCAATAAATCGCAAAATCCACAAACGTTTAAAACTGTAAATGAGGCGTGTATAATGTAAACAATAAGAAAGACAAAAGTAAAAGTACACAGACAATGTAGTTTCGACGATACTAAAATGTCACCGTCTTCTCTAACGTAAATGTTTGATTTGTGTTTTCTCTTTGTCGCTAAACGCTTTCTCTTGTTACAAATTTTCCCGTGACTTGGATGGTTTATGTGGTACTCTTTTAGTGTAAGTATGTATTTTAGTGCTTCATATAAATATTAAATTTGAGTTTGTGAAAGGCCGAAAGTATTTTAAATCACTGAACAACGGTGTTGGATTACTGGTTTAACTTATGGAGTAGACTTGAAAGCGGATGCCACCGTAAGCTGCATTTAGCCTACTTCATTTTTTGTCCAATAAACATCTGCATTTGTAGTGAAACCTCCCGTTAAAATCTCCAACTAAAATTTACTTTATTTAATTAAAAACCTTTATCTATATAAGGATATAATTGTTCTCCCATAAGACGACTCAGCCTGTTGTTAAAGTCTGTCCACAACAAGCAATAGAAACTCTTTTATAGAGTCAATTCCTACTGAGGTAAACAAAGAAAAGATTGATTTTAGTTACTTTTTATTTTTTAATTTCAATTAATATAAATATGTATAGGCCTACACACATGACAGAATCACAATATCACGTAGCAAAATGGAAAGAGAATTTCCTTGCAATTTCCCATCTTATTCTCTATATATGGAGTAGAACTAATATTTTTGTTTGTTAGTATTTATTCGCTTTCATTTTTTTTCGTTTCTAATTTATGAAACTGATGGTGGTTTATAATTTTGTTGCTTTTATTCGCCTCTTGTAATGCTTCATTTTTACGAGGAATCTTTCTCTTATGATTTCATAAGAGTGATTGATTTCTTGCTATGAGAAAGTTGTCTCAGTGCGTAAGTGCAGTTTTTCAAACATTTAGTCATGCAGTTCGAATCCGAAGATGACATCAACTTTAAAAAAATTCAATTAATGAATAAATATTTGATAAGAACTGTATTAAAACCGATTGTCATTAAACACAGAGCCCCCTTTATCTTTATGCTTTAATCACGGCTTACTATTAGGTGGCATTAGGAATATTTACTCGCACCAAAACTTTAAAAACAAGAAATCAGTAAAATTTGCATGTCCTTAAACTAAAAGAGCGTCGTATATTTATGGATACAATCTTCAAAAACGAATAAATTCAATTTGGAGGTGAGAATTGGTCTTTTGTTTCTGTCCAGGTACTTATGTCACGTGTTAGTTACAACAGTCTCTTTCCTACTTAGCATACCCGTATTTTTATGGTACGCGATCGGCACTACACTTAGTCGTTGCTAACACAATGGGACTAGGTTGGTTTAGGTATCGTTAAATATATCAAATTGGTACAATGTTGCAATGTTACGGTCGGTAACAAGTGCATCGGCGCTGCACTTCCCTCTCTCTCTTTCCTACTTAGTATACCCGTATTTTTATGGTACGCGATCGGCACTACACTTAGTCGTTGCTAACACAATGGGACTAGGTTGGTTTAGGTATCGTTAAATATATCAAATTGGTACAATGTTGCAATGTTACGGTCGGTAACAAGTGCATCGGCTCTGCACTTCCCTCTCTCTCTTTCCTACTTAGTATACCCGTATTTTTATGGTACGCGATCGGCACTACACTTAGTCGTTGCTAACACAATGGGACTAGGTTGGTTTAGGTATCGTTAAATATATCAAATTGGTACAATGTTGCAATGTTACGGTCGGTAACAAGTGCATCGGCTCTGCACTTCCCTCTCTCTCTTTCCTACTTAGCATACCCGTATTTTTATGGTACGCGATCGGCACTACACTTGTTCGTTGCTAACACAATGGGACTAGGTTGGTTTAGGTATCGTTAAATATATCAAATTGGTACAATGTTGCAATGTTACGGTCGGTAACAAGTGCATCGGCGCTGCACTTCCCTCTCTCTCTTTCCTACTTAGTATACCCGTATTTTTATGGTACGCGATCGGCACTACACTTAGTCGTTGCTAACACAATGGGACTAGGTTGGTTTAGGTATCGTTAAATATATCAAATTGGTACAATGTTGCAATGTTACGGTCGGTAACAAGTGCATCGGCTCTGCACTTCCCTCTCTCTCTTTCCTACTTAGCATACCCGTATTTTTATGGTACGCGATCGGCACTACACTTGTTCGTTGCTAACACAATGGGACTAGGTTGGTTTAGGTATCGTTAAATATATCAAATTGGTACAATGTTGCAATGTTACGGTCGGTAACAAGTGCATCGGCTCTGCACTTCCCTCTCTCTCTTTCCTACTTAGCATACCCGTATTTTTATGGTACGCGATCGGCACTACACTTAGTCGTTGCTAACACAATGGGACTAGGTTGGTTTAGGTATCGTTAAATATATCAAATTGGTACAATGTTGCAATGTTACGGTCGGTAACAAGTGCATCGGCTCTGCACTTCCCTCTCTCTCTTTCCTACTTAGCATACCCGTATTTTTATGGTACGCGATCGGCACTACACTTGTTCGTTGCTAACACAATGGGACTAGGTTGGTTTAGGTATCGTTAAATATATCAAATTGGTACAATGTTGCAATGTTACGGTCGGTAACAAGTGCATCGGCTCTGCACTTCCCTCTCTCTCTTTCCTACTTAGCATACCCGTATTTTTATGGTACGCGATCGGCACTACACTTAGTCGTTGCTAACACAATGGGACTAGGTTGGTTTAGGTATCGTTAAATATATCAAATTGGTACAATGTTGCAATGTTACGGTCGGTAACAAGTGCATCGGCTCTGCACTTCCCTCTCTCTCTTTCCTACTTAGCATACCCGTATTTTTATGGTACGCGATCGGCACTACACTTGTTCGTTGCTAACACAATGGGACTAGGTTGGTTTAGGTATCGTTAAATATATCAAATTGGTACAATGTTGCAATGTTACGGTCGGTAACAAGTGCATCGGCGCTGCACTTCCCTCTCTCTCTTTCCTACTTAGTATACCCGTATTTTTATGGTACGCGATCGGCACTACACTTAGTCGTTGCTAACACAATGGGACTAGGTTGGTTTAGGTATCGTTAAATATATCAAATTGGTACAATGTTGCAATGTTACGGTCGGTAACAAGTGCATCGGCTCTGCACTTCCCTCTCTCTCTTTCCTACTTAGTATACCCGTATTTTTATGGTACGCGATCGGCACTACACTTAGTCGTTGCTAACACAATGGGACTAGGTTGGTTTAGGTATCGTTAAATATATCAAATTGGTACAATGTTGCAATGTTACGGTCGGTAACAAGTGCATCGGCTCTGCACTTCCCTCTCTCTCTTTCCTACTTAGCATACCCGTATTTTTATGGTACGCGATCGGCACTACACTTGTTCGTTGCTAACACAATGGGACTAGCTTGGTTTAGGTATCGTTAAATATATCAAATTGGTACAATGTTGCAATGTTACGGTCGGTAACAAGTGCATCGGCTCTGCACTTCCCTCTCTCTCTTTCCTACTTAGCATACCCGTATTTTTATGGTACGCGATCGGCACTACACTTGTTCGTTGCTAAAACAATGGGACTAGCTTGGTTTAGGTATCGTTAAATATATCAAATTGGTACAATGTTGCAATGTTACGGTCGGTAACAAGTGCATCGGCTCTGCACTTCCCTCTCTCTCTTTCCTACTTAGCATACCCGTATTTTTATGGTACGCGATCGGCACTACACTTGTTCGTTGCTAAAACAATGGGACTAGCTTGGTTTAGGTATCGTTAAATATATCAAATTGGTACAATGTTGCAATGTTACGGTCGGTAACAAGTGCATCGGCTCTGCACTTCCCTCTCTCTCTTTCCTACTTAGCATACCCGTATTTTTATGGTACGCGATCGGCACTACACTTGTTCGTTGCTAACACAATGGGACTAGCTTGGTTTAGGTATCGTTAAATATATCAAATTGGTACAATGTTGCAATGTTACGGTCGGTAACAAGTGCATCGGCTCTGCACTTCCCTCTCTCTCTTTCCTACTTAGCATACCCGTATTTTTATGGTACGCGATCGGCACTACACTTGTTCGTTGCTAACACAATGGGACTAGCTTGGTTTAGGTATCGTTAAATATATCAAATTGGTACAATGTTGCAATGTTACGGTCGGTAACAAGTGCATCGGCTCTGCACTTCCCTCTCTCTCTTTCCTACTTAGCATACCCGTATTTTTATGGTACGCGATCGGCACTACACTTGTTCGTTGCTAAAACAATGGGACTAGCTTGGTTTAGGTATCGTTAAATATATCAAATTGGTACAATGTTGCAATGTTACGGTCGGTAACAAGTGCATCGGCTCTGCACTTCCCTCTCTCTCTTTCCTACTTAGCATACCCGTATTTTTATGGTACGCGATCGGCACTACACTTAGTTTTGCTAACACAATGGGACTAGCTTGGTTTAGGTATCGTTAAATATATCAAATTGGTACAATGTTGCAATGTTACGGTCGGTAACAAGTGCATCGGCTCTGCACTTCCCTCTCTCTCTTTCCTACTTAGCATACCCGTATTTTTATGGTACGCGATCGGCACTACACTTGTTCGTTGCTAACACAATGGGACTAGCTTGGTTTAGGTATCGTTAAATATATCAAATTGGTACAATGTTGCAATGTTACGGTCGGTAACAAGTGCATCGGCTCTGCACTTCCCTCTCTCTCTTTCCTACTTAGCATACCCGTATTTTTATGGTACGCGATCGGCACTACACTTAGTGTTGCTAACACAATGGGACTAGCTTGGTTTAGGTATCGTTAAATATATCAAATTGGTACAATGTTGCAATGTTACGGTCGGTAACAAGTGCATCGGCTCTGCACTTCCCTCTCTCTCTTTCCTACTTAGCATACCCGTATTTTTATGGTACGCGATCGGCACTACACTTAGTGTTGCTAACACAATGGGACTAGCTTGGTTTAGGTATCGTTAAATATATCAAATTGGTACAATGTTGCAATGTTACGGTCGGTAACAAGTGCATCGGCTCTGCACTTCCCTCTCTCTCTTTCCTACTTAGCATACCCGTATTTTTATGGTACGCGATCGGCACTACACTTGTTCGTTGCTAAAACAATGGGACTAGCTTGGTTTAGGTATCGTTAAATATATCAAATTGGTACAATGTTGCAATGTTACGGTCGGTAACAAGTGCATCGGCTCTGCACTTCCCTCTCTCTCTTTCCTACTTAGCATACCCGTATTTTTATGGTACGCGATCGGCACTACACTTGTTCGTTGCTAACACAATGGGACTAGCTTGGTTTAGGTATCGTTAAATATATCAAATTGGTACAATGTTGCAATGTTACGGTCGGTAACAAGTGCATCGGCTCTGCACTTCCCTCTCTCTCTTTCCTACTTAGCATACCCGTATTTTTATGGTACGCGATCGGCACTACACTTGTTCGTTGCTAAAACAATGGGACTAGCTTGGTTTAGGTATCGTTAAATATATCAAATTGGTACAATGTTGCAATGTTACGGTCGGTAACAAGTGCATCGGCTCTGCACTTCCCTCTCTCTCTTTCCTACTTAGCATACCCGTATTTTTATGGTACGCGATCGGCACTACACTTAGTGTTGCTAAAACAATGGGACTAGCTTGGTTTAGGTATCGTTAAATATATCAAATTGGTACAATGTTGCAATGTTACGGTCGGTAACAAGTGCATCGGCTCTGCACTTCCCTCTCTCTCTTTCCTACTTAGCATACCCGTATTTTTATGGTACGCGATCGGCACTACACTTGTTCGTTGCTAACACAATGGGACTAGCTTGGTTTAGGTATCGTTAAATATATCAAATTGGTACAATGTTGCAATGTTACGGTCGGTAACAAGTGCATCGGCTCTGCACTTCCCTCTCTCTCTTTCCTACTTAGCATACCCGTATTTTTATGGTACGCGATCGGCACTACACTTAGTGTTGCTAAAACAATGGGACTAGCTTGGTTTAGGTATCGTTAAATATATCAAATTGGTACAATGTTGCAATGTTACGGTCGGTAACAAGTGCATCGGCTCTGCACTTCCCTCTCTCTCTTTCCTACTTAGCATACCCGTATTTTTATGGTACGCGATCGGCACTACACTTGTTCGTTGCTAACACAATGGGACTAGCTTGGTTTAGGTATCGTTAAATATATCAAATTGGTACAATGTTGCAATGTTACGGTCGGTAACAAGTGCATCGGCTCTGCACTTCCCTCTCTCTCTTTCCTACTTAGCATACCCGTATTTTTATGGTACGCGATCGGCACTACACTTGTTCGTTGCTAAAACAATGGGACTAGCTTGGTTTAGGTATCGTTAAATATATCAAATTGGTACAATGTTGCAATGTTACGGTCGGTAACAAGTGCATCGGCTCTGCACTTCCCTCTCTCTCTTTCCTACTTAGCATACCCGTATTTTTATGGTACGCGATCGGCACTACACTTAGTGTTGCTAAAACAATGGGACTAGCTTGGTTTAGGTATCGTTAAATATATCAAATTGGTACAATGTTGCAATGTTACGGTCGGTAACAAGTGCATCGGCTCTGCACTTCCCTCTCTCTCTTTCCTACTTAGCATACCCGTATTTTTATGGTACGCGATCGGCACTACACTTGTTCGTTGCTAACACAATGGGACTAGCTTGGTTTAGGTATCGTTAAATATATCAAATTGGTACAATGTTGCAATGTTACGGTCGGTAACAAGTGCATCGGCTCTGCACTTCCCTCTCTCTTTTTCCTACTTAGCATACCCGTATTTTTATGGTACGCGATCGGCACTACACTTAGTGTTGCTAACACAATGGGACTAGCTTGGTTTAGGTATCGTTAAATATATCAAATTGGTACAATGTTGCAATGTTACGGTCGGTAACAAGTGCATCGGCTCTGCACTTCCCTCTCTCTCTTTCCTACTTAGCATACCCGTATTTTTATGGTACGCGATCGGCACTACACTTAGTGTTGCTAACACAATGGGACTAGCTTGGTTTAGGTATCGTTAAATATATCAAATTGGTACAATGTTGCAATGTTACGGTCGGTAACAAGTGCATCGGCTCTGCACTTCCCTCTCTCTCTTTCCTACTTAGCATACCCGTATTTTTATGGTACGCGATCGGCACTACACTTAGTGTTGCTAACACAATGGGACTAGCTTGGTTTAGGTATCGTTAAATATATCAAATTGGTACAATGTTGCAATGTTACGGTCGGTAACAAGTGCATCGGCTCTGCACTTCCCTCTCTCTCTTTCCTACTTAGCATACCCGTATTTTTATGGTACGCGATCGGCACTACACTTAGTGTTGCTAACACAATGGGACTAGCTTGGTTTAGGTATCGTTAAATATATCAAATTGGTACAATGTTGCAATGTTACGGTCGGTAACAAGTGCATCGGCTCTGCACTTCCCTCTCTCTCTTTCCTACTTAGCATACCCGTATTTTTATGGTACGCGATCGGCACTACACTTGTTCGTTGCTAACACAATGGGACTAGCTTGGTTTAGGTATCGTTAAATATATCAAATTGGTACAATGTTGCAATGTTACGGTCGGTAACAAGTGCATCGGCTCTGCACTTCCCTCTCTCTCTTTCCTACTTAACATACCCGTATTTTTATGGTACGCGATCGGCACTACACTTGTTCGTTGCTAACACAATGGGACTAGCTTGGTTTAGGTATCGTTAAATATATCAAATTGGTACAATGTTGCAATGTTACGGTCGGTAACAAGTGCATCGGCTCTGCACTTCCCTCTCTCTCTTTCCTACTTAGCATACCCGTATTTTTATGGTACGCGATCGGCACTACACTTGTTCGTTGCTAACACAATGGGACTAGCTTGGTTTAGGTATCGTTAAATATATCAAATTGGTACAATGTTGCAATGTTACGGTCGGTAACAAGTGCATCGGCTCTGCACTTCCCTCTCTCTCTTTCCTACTTAACATACCCGTATTTTTATGGTACGCGATCGGCACTACACTTGTTCGTTGCTAACACAATGGGACTAGCTTGGTTTAGGTATCGTTAAATATATCAAATTGGTACAATGTTGCAATGTTACGGTCGGTAACAAGTGCATCGGCTCTGCACTTCCCTCTCTCTCTTTCCTACTTAGCATACCCGTATTTTTATGGTACGCGATCGGCACTACACTTGTTCGTTGCTAACACAATGGGACTAGCTTGGTTTAGGTATCGTTAAATATATCAAATTGGTACAATGTTGCAATGTTACGGTCGGTAACAAGTGCATCGGCTCTGCACTTCCCTCTCTCTCTTTCCTACTTAACATACCCGTATTTTTATGGTACGCGATCGGCACTACACTTGTTCGTTGCTAACACAATGGGACTAGCTTGGTTTAGGTATCGTTAAATATATCAAATTGGTACAATGTTGCAATGTTACGGTCGGTAACAAGTGCATCGGCTCTGCACTTCCCTCTCTCTCTTTCCTACTTAGCATACCCGTATTTTTATGGTACGCGATCGGCACTACACTTGTTCGTTGCTAACACAATGGGACTAGCTTGGTTTAGGTATCGTTAAATATATCAAATTGGTACAATGTTGCAATGTTACGGTCGGTAACAAGTGCATCGGCTCTGCACTTCCCTCTCTCTCTTTCCTACTTAACATACCCGTATTTTTATGGTACGCGATCGGCACTACACTTGTTCGTTGCTAACACAATGGGACTAGCTTGGTTTAGGTATCGTTAAATATATCAAATTGGTACAATGTTGCAATGTTACGGTCGGTAACAAGTGCATCGGCTCTGCACTTCCCTCTCTCTCTTTCCTACTTAGCATACCCGTATTTTTATGGTACGCGATCGGCACTACACTTAGTGTTGCTAACACAATGGGACTAGCTTGGTTTAGGTATCGTTAAATATATCAAATTGGTACAATGTTGCAATGTTACGGTCGGTAACAAGTGCATCGGCTCTGCACTTCCCTCTCTCTCTTTCCTACTTAGCATACCCGTATTTTTATGGTACGCGATCGGCACTACACTTGTTCGTTGCTAACACAATGGGACTAGCTTGGTTTAGGTATCGTTAAATATATCAAATTGGTACAATGTTGCAATGTTACGGTCGGTAACAAGTGCATCGGCTCTGCACTTCCCTCTCTCTCTTTCCTACTTAGCATACCCGTATTTTTATGGTACGCGATCGGCACTACACTTGTTCGTTGCTAACACAATGGGACTAGCTTGGTTTAGGTATCGTTAAATATATCAAATTGGTACAATGTTGCAATGTTACGGTCGGTAACAAGTGCATCGGCTCTGCACTTCCCTCTCTCTCTTTCCTACTTAACATACCCGTATTTTTATGGTACGCGATCGGCACTACACTTGTTCGTTGCTAACACAATGGGACTAGCTTGGTTTAGGTATCGTTAAATATATCAAATTGGTACAATGTTGCAATGTTACGGTCGGTAACAAGTGCATCGGCTCTGCACTTCCCTCTCTCTCTTTCCTACTTAGCATACCCGTATTTTTATGGTACGCGATCGGCACTACACTTGTTCGTTGCTAACACAATGGGACTAGCTTGGTTTAGGTATCGTTAAATATATCAAATTGGTACAATGTTGCAATGTTACGGTCGGTAACAAGTGCATCGGCTCTGCACTTCCCTCTCTCTCTTTCCTACTTAGCATACCCGTATTTTTATGGTACGCGATCGGCACTACACTTAGTGTTGCTAACACAATGGGACTAGCTTGGTTTAGGTATCGTTAAATATATCAAATTGGTACAATGTTGCAATGTTACGGTCGGTAACAAGTGCATCGGCTCTGCACTTCCCTCTCTCTCTTTCCTACTTAGCATACCCGTATTTTTATGGTACGCGATCGGCACTACACTTGTTCGTTGCTAACACAATGGGACTAGCTTGGTTTAGGTATCGTTAAATATATCAAATTGGTACAATGTTGCAATGTTACGGTCGGTAACAAGTGCATCGGCTCTGCACTTCCCTCTCTCTCTTTCCTACTTAGCATACCCGTATTTTTATGGTACGCGATCGGCACTACACTTAGTGTTGCTAACACAATGGGACTAGCTTGGTTTAGGTATCGTTAAATATATCAAATTGGTACAATGTTGCAATGTTACGGTCGGTAACAAGTGCATCGGCTCTGCACTTCCCTCTCTCTCTTTCCTACTTAGCATACCCGTATTTTTATGGTACGCGATCGGCACTACACTTAGTGTTGCTAACACAATGGGACTAGCTTGGTTTAGGTATCGTTAAATATATCAAATTGGTACAATGTTGCAATGTTACGGTCGGTAACAAGTGCATCGGCTCTGCACTTCCCTCTCTCTCTTTCCTACTTAGCATACCCGTATTTTTATGGTACGCGATCGGCACTACACTTAGTGTTGCTAACACAATGGGACTAGCTTGGTTTAGGTATCGTTAAATATATCAAATTGGTACAATGTTGCAATGTTACGGTCGGTAACAAGTGCATCGGCTCTGCACTTCCCTCTCTCTCTTTCCTACTTAGCATACCCGTATTTTTATGGTACGCGATCGGCACTACACTTAGTGTTGCTAACACAATGGGACTAGCTTGGTTTAGGTATCGTTAAATATATCAAATTGGTACAATGTTGCAATGTTACGGTCGGTAACAAGTGCATCGGCTCTGCACTTCCCTCTCTCTCTTTCCTACTTAGCATACCCGTATTTTTATGGTACGCGATCGGCACTACACTTAGTGTTGCTAACACAATGGGACTAGCTTGGTTTAGGTATCGTTAAATATATCAAATTGGTACAATGTTGCAATGTTACGGTCGGTAACAAGTGCATCGGCTCTGCACTTCCCTCTCTCTCTTTCCTACTTAGCATACCCGTATTTTTATGGTACGCGATCGGCACTACACTTAGTGTTGCTAACACAATGGGACTAGCTTGGTTTAGGTATCGTTAAATATATCAAATTGGTACAATGTTGCAATGTTACGGTCGGTAACAAGTGCATCGGCTCTGCACTTCCCTCTCTCTCTTTCCTACTTAGCATACCCGTATTTTTATGGTACGCGATCGGCACTACACTTGTTCGTTGCTAAAACAATGGGACTAGCTTGGTTTAGGTATCGTTAAATATATCAAATTGGTACAATGTTGCAATGTTACGGTCGGTAACAAGTGCATCGGCTCTGCACTTCCCTCTCTCTCTTTCCTACTTAGCATACCCGTATTTTTATGGTACGCGATCGGCACTACACTTGTTCGTTGCTAAAACAATGGGACTAGCTTGGTTTAGGTATCGTTAAATATATCAAATTGGTACAATGTTGCAATGTTACGGTCGGTAACAAGTGCATCGGCTCTGCACTTCCCTCTCTCTCTTTCCTACTTAGCATACCCGTATTTTTATGGTACGCGATCGGCACTACACTTAGTGTTGCTAACACAATGGGACTAGCTTGGTTTAGGTATCGTTAAATATATCAAATTGGTACAATGTTGCAATGTTACGGTCGGTAACAAGTGCATCGGCTCTGCACTTCCCTCTCTCTCTTTCCTACTTAGCATACCCGTATTTTTATGGTACGCGATCGGCACTACACTTAGTGTTGCCTACACAATGGGACTAGCTTGGTTTAGGTATCGTTAAATATATCAAATTGGTACAATGTTGCAATGTTACGGTCGGTAACAAGTGCATCGGCTCTGCACTTCCCTCTCTCTCTTTCCTACTTAGCATACCCGTATTTTTATGGTACGCGATCGGCACTACACTTAGTGTTGCTAACACAATGGGACTAGCTTGGTTTAGGTATCGTTAAATATATCAAATTGGTACAATGTTGCAATGTTACGGTCGGTAACAAGTGCATCGGCTCTGCACTTCCCTCTCTCTCTTTCCTACTTAGCATACCCGTATTTTTATGGTACGCGATCGGCACTACACTTAGTGTTGCTAACACAATGGGACTAGCTTGGTTTAGGTATCGTTAAATATATCAAATTGGTACAATGTTGCAATGTTACGGTCGGTAACAAGTGCATCGGCTCTGCACTTCCCTCTCTCTCTTTCCTACTTAGCATACCCGTATTTTTATGGTACGCGATCGGCACTACACTTGTTCGTTGCTAACACAATGGGACTAGCTTGGTTTAGGTATCGTTAAATATATCAAATTGGTACAATGTTGCAATGTTACGGTCGGTAACAAGTGCATCGGCTCTGCACTTCCCTCTCTCTCTTTCCTACTTAACATACCCGTATTTTTATGGTACGCGATCGGCACTACACTTGTTCGTTGCTAACACAATGGGACTAGCTTGGTTTAGGTATCGTTAAATATATCAAATTGGTACAATGTTGCAATGTTACGGTCGGTAACAAGTGCATCGGCTCTGCACTTCCCTCTCTCTCTTTCCTACTTAGCATACCCGTATTTTTATGGTACGCGATCGGCACTACACTTGTTCGTTGCTAACACAATGGGACTAGCTTGGTTTAGGTATCGTTAAATATATCAAATTGGTACAATGTTGCAATGTTACGGTCGGTAACAAGTGCATCGGCTCTGCACTTCCCTCTCTCTCTTTCCTACTTAGCATACCCGTATTTTTATGGTACGCGATCGGCACTACACTTAGTGTTGCTAACACAATGGGACTAGCTTGGTTTAGGTATCGTTAAATATATCAAATTGGTACAATGTTGCAATGTTACGGTCGGTAACAAGTGCATCGGCTCTGCACTTCCCTCTCTCTCTTTCCTACTTAGCATACCCGTATTTTTATGGTACGCGATCGGCACTACACTTAGTGTTGCTAACACAATGGGACTAGCTTGGTTTAGGTATCGTTAAATATATCAAATTGGTACAATGTTGCAATGTTACGGTCGGTAACAAGTGCATCGGCTCTGCACTTCCCTCTCTCTCTTTCCTACTTAGCATACCCGTATTTTTATGGTACGCGATCGGCACTACACTTAGTGTTGCTAACACAATGGGACTAGCTTGGTTTAGGTATCGTTAAATATATCAAATTGGTACAATGTTGCAATGTTACGGTCGGTAACAAGTGCATCGGCTCTGCACTTCCCTCTCTCTCTTTCCTACTTAGCATACCCGTATTTTTATGGTACGCGATCGGCACTACACTTGTTCGTTGCTAACACAATGGGACTAGCTTGGTTTAGGTATCGTTAAATATATCAAATTGGTACAATGTTGCAATGTTACGGTCGGTAACAAGTGCATCGGCTCTGCACTTCCCTCTCTCTCTTTCCTACTTAGCATACCCGTATTTTTATGGTACGCGATCGGCACTACACTTAGTCGTTGCTAACACAATGGGACTAGCTTGGTTTAGGTATCGTTAAATATATCAAATTGGTACAATGTTGCAATGTTACGGTCGGTAACAAGTGCATCGGCTCTGCACTTCCCTCTCTCTCTTTCCTACTTAGCATACCCGTATTTTTATGGTACGCGATCGGCACTACACTTGTTCGTTGCTAAAACAATGGGACTAGCTTGGTTTAGGTATCGTTAAATATATCAAATTGGTACAATGTTGCAATGTTACGGTCGGTAACAAGTGCATCGGCTCTGCACTTCCCTCTCTCTCTTTCCTACTTAGCATACCCGTATTTTTATGGTACGCGATCGGCACTACACTTGTTCGTTGCTAAAACAATGGGACTAGCTTGGTTTAGGTATCGTTAAATATATCAAATTGGTACAATGTTGCAATGTTACGGTCGGTAACAAGTGCATCGGCTCTGCACTTCCCTCTCTCTCTTTCCTACTTAGCATACCCGTATTTTTATGGTACGCGATCGGCACTACACTTAGTGTTGCTAACACAATGGGACTAGCTTGGTTTAGGTATCGTTAAATATATCAAATTGGTACAATGTTGCAATGTTACGGTCGGTAACAAGTGCATCGGCTCTGCACTTCCCTCTCTCTCTTTCCTACTTAGCATACCCGTATTTTTATGGTACGCGATCGGCACTACACTTAGTGTTGCTAACACAATGGGACTAGCTTGGTTTAGGTATCGTTAAATATATCAAATTGGTACAATGTTGCAATGTTACGGTCGGTAACAAGTGCATCGGCTCTGCACTTCCCTCTCTCTCTTTCCTACTTAGCATACCCGTATTTTTATGGTACGCGATCGGCACTACACTTAGTGTTGCTAACACAATGGGACTAGCTTGGTTTAGGTATCGTTAAATATATCAAATTGGTACAATGTTGCAATGTTACGGTCGGTAACAAGTGCATCGGCTCTGCACTTCCCTCTCTCTCTTTCCTACTTAGCATACCCGTATTTTTATGGTACGCGATCGGCACTACACTTAGTGTTGCTAACACAATGGGACTAGCTTGGTTTAGGTATCGTTAAATATATCAAATTGGTACAATGTTGCAATGTTACGGTCGGTAACAAGTGCATCGGCTCTGCACTTCCCTCTCTCTCTTTCCTACTTAGCATACCCGTATTTTTATGGTACGCGATCGGCACTACACTTAGTGTTGCTAACACAATGGGACTAGCTTGGTTTAGGTATCGTTAAATATATCAAATTGGTACAATGTTGCAATGTTACGGTCGGTAACAAGTGCATCGGCTCTGCACTTCCCTCTCTCTCTTTCCTACTTAGCATACCCGTATTTTTATGGTACGCGATCGGCACTACACTTGTTCGTTGCTAACACAATGGGACTAGCTTGGTTTAGGTATCGTTAAATATATCAAATTGGTACAATGTTGCAATGTTACGGTCGGTAACAAGTGCATCGGCTCTGCACTTCCCTCTCTCTCTTTCCTACTTAACATACCCGTATTTTTATGGTACGCGATCTGCACTACACTTGTTCGTTGCTAACACAATGGGACTAGCTTGGTTTAGGTATCGTTAAATATATCAAATTGGTACAATGTTGCAATGTTACGGTCGGTAACAAGTGCATCGGCTCTGCACTTCCCTCTCTCTCTTTCCTACTTAGCATACCCGTATTTTTATGGTACGCGATCGGCACTACACTTGTTCGTTGCTAACACAATGGGACTAGCTTGGTTTAGGTATCGTTAAATATATCAAATTGGTACAATGTTGCAATGTTACGGTCGGTAACAAGTGCATCGGCTCTGCACTTCCCTCTCTCTCTTTCCTACTTAGCATACCCGTATTTTTATGGTACGCGATCGGCACTACACTTGTTCGTTGCTAACACAATGGGACTAGCTTGGTTTAGGTATCGTTAAATATATCAAATTGGTACAATGTTGCAATGTTACGGTCGGTAACACGTGCATCGGCTCTGCACTTCCCTCTCTCTCTTTCCTACTTAGCATACCCGTATTTTTATGGTACGCGATCGGCACTACACTTGTTCGTTGCTAACACAATGGGACTAGCTTGGTTTAGGTATCGTTAAATATATCAAATTGGTACAATGTTGCAATGTTACGGTCGGTAACACGTGCATCGGCTCTGCACTTCCCTCTCTCTCTTTCCTACTTAGCATACCCGTATTTTTATGGTACGCGATCGGCACTACACTTGTTCGTTGCTAACACAATGGGACTAGCTTGGTTTAGGTATCGTTAAATATATCAAATTGGTACAATGTTGCAATGTTACGGTCGGTAACAAGTGCATCGGCTCTGCACTTCCCTCTCTCTCTTTCCTACTTAACATACCCGTATTTTTATGGTACGCGATCGGCACTACACTTGTTCGTTGCTAACACAATGGGACTAGCTTGGTTTAGGTATCGTTAAATATATCAAATTGGTACAATGTTGCAATGTTACGGTCGGTAACAAGTGCATCGGCTCTGCACTTCCCTCTCTCTCTTTCCTACTTAGCATACCCGTATTTTTATGGTACGCGATCGGCACTACACTTGTTCGTTGCTAACACAATGGGACTAGCTTGGTTTAGGTATCGTTAAATATATCAAATTGGTACAATGTTGCAATGTTACGGTCGGTAACAAGTGCATCGGCTCTGCACTTCCCTCTCTCTCTTTCCTACTTAACATACCCGTATTTTTATGGTACGCGATCGGCACTACACTTGTTCGTTGCTAACACAATGGGACTAGCTTGGTTTAGGTATCGTTAAATATATCAAATTGGTACAATGTTGCAATGTTACGGTCGGTAACAAGTGCATCGGCTCTGCACTTCCCTCTCTCTCTTTCCTACTTAGCATACCCGTATTTTTATGGTACGCGATCGGCACTACACTTGTTCGTTGCTAACACAATGGGACTAGCTTGGTTTAGGTATCGTTAAATATATCAAATTGGTACAATGTTGCAATGTTACGGTCGGTAACAAGTGCATCGGCTCTGCACTTCCCTCTCTCTCTTTCCTACTTAGCATACCCGTATTTTTATGGTACGCGATCGGCACTACACTTGTTCGTTGCTAACACAATGGGACTAGCTTGGTTTAGGTATCGTTAAATATATCAAATTGGTACAATGTTGCAATGTTACGGTCGGTAACAAGTGCATCGGCTCTGCACTTCCCTCTCTCTCTTTCCTACTTAACATACCCGTATTTTTATGGTACGCGATCGGCACTACACTTGTTCGTTGCTAACACAATGGGACTAGCTTGGTTTAGGTATCGTTAAATATATCAAATTGGTACAATGTTGCAATGTTACGGTCGGTAACAAGTGCATCGGCTCTGCACTTCCCTCTCTCTCTTTCCTACTTAGCATACCCGTATTTTTATGGTACGCGATCGGCACTACACTTAGTCGTTGCTAACACAATGGGACTAGCTTGGTTTAGGTATCGTTAAATATATCAAATTGGTACAATGTTGCAATGTTACGGTCGGTAACAAGTGCATCGGCTCTGCACTTCCCTCTCTCTCTTTCCTACTTAGCATACCCGTATTTTTATGGTACGCGATCGGCACTACACTTGTTCGTTGCTAACACAATGGGACTAGCTTGGTTTAGGTATCGTTAAATATATCAAATTGGTACAATGTTGCAATGTTACGGTCGGTAACAAGTGCATCGACTCTGCACTTCCCTCTCTCTCTTTCCTACTTAGCATACCCGTATTTTTATGGTACGCGATCGGCACTACACTTGTTCGTTGCTAACACAATGGGACTAGCTTGGTTTAGGTATCGTTAAATATATCAAATTGGTACAATGTTGCAATGTTACGGTCGGTAACAAGTGCATCGGCTCTGCACTTCCCTCTCTCTCTTTCCTACTTAGCATACCCGTATTTTTATGGTACGCGATCGGCACTACACTTGTTCGTTGCTAACACAATGGGACTAGCTTGGTTTAGGTATCGTTAAATATATCAAATTGGTACAATGTTGCAATGTTACGGTCGGTAACAAGTGCATCGACTCTGCACTTCCCTCTCTCTCTTTCCTACTTAGCATACCCGTATTTTTATGGTACGCGATCGGCACTACACTTAGTGTTGCTAACACAATGGGACTAGCTTGGTTTAGGTATCGTTAAATATATCAAATTGGTACAATGTTGCAATGTTACGGTCGGTAACAAGTGCATCGGCTCTGCACTTCCCTCTCTCTCTTTCCTACTTAGCATACCCGTATTTTTATGGTACGCGATCGGCACTACACTTGTTCGTTGCTAACACAATGGGACTAGCTTGGTTTAGGTATCGTTAAATATATCAAATTGGTACAATGTTGCAATGTTACGGTCGGTAACAAGTGCATCGGCTCTGCACTTCCCTCTCTCTCTTTCCTACTTAGCATACCCGTATTTTTATGGTACGCGATCGGCACTACACTTGTTCGTTGCTAACACAATGGGACTAGCTTGGTTTAGGTATCGTTAAATATATCAAATTGGTACAATGTTGCAATGTTACGGTCGGTAACAAGTGCATCGGCGCTGCACTTCCCTCTCTCTCTTTCCTACTTAGTATACCCGTATTTTTATGGTACGCGATCGGCACTACACTTAGTGTTGCTAACACAATGGGACTAGCTTGGTTTAGGTATCGTTAAATATATCAAATTGGTACAATGTTGCAATGTTACGGTCGGTAACAAGTGCATCGGCTCTGCACTTCCCTCTCTCTCTTTCCTACTTAGCATACCCGTATTTTTATGGTACGCGATCGGCACTACACTTAGTGTTGCTAACACAATGGGACTAGCTTGGTTTAGGTATCGTTAAATATATCAAATTGGTACAATGTTGCAATGTTACGGTCGGTAACAAGTGCATCGGCTCTGCACTTCCCTCTCTCTCTTTCCTACTTAGCATACCCGTATTTTTATGGTACGCGATCGGCACTACACTTGTTCGTTGCTAACACAATGGGACTAGCTTGGTTTAGGTATCGTTAAATATATCAAATTGGTACAATGTTGCAATGTTACGGTCGGTAACAAGTGCATCGGCTCTGCACTTCCCTCTCTCTCTTTCCTACTTAACATACCCGTATTTTTATGGTACGCGATCGGCACTACACTTGTTCGTTGCTAACACAATGGGACTAGCTTGGTTTAGGTATCGTTAAATATATCAAATTGGTACAATGTTGCAATGTTACGGTCGGTAACAAGTGCATCGGCTCTGCACTTCCCTCTCTCTCTTTCCTACTTAGCATACCCGTATTTTTATGGTACGCGATCGGCACTACACTTAGTGTTGCTAACACAATGGGACTAGCTTGGTTTAGGTATCGTTAAATATATCAAATTGGTACAATGTTGCAATGTTACGGTCGGTAACACGTGCATCGGCTCTGCACTTCCCTCTCTCTCTTTCCTACTTAGCATACCCGTATTTTTATGGTACGCGATCGGCACTACACTTGTTCGTTGCTAACACAATGGGACTAGCTTGGTTTAGGTATCGTTAAATATATCAAATTGGTACAATGTTGCAATGTTACGGTCGGTAACAAGTGCATCGGCTCTGCACTTCCCTCTCTCTCTTTCCTACTTAGCATACCCGTATTTTTATGGTACGCGATCGGCACTACACTTAGTGTTGCTAACACAATGGGACTAGCTTGGTTTAGGTATCGTTAAATATATCAAATTGGTACAATGTTGCAATGTTACGGTCGGTAACAAGTGCATCGGCTCTGCACTTCCCTCTCTCTCTTTCCTACTTAGCATACCCGTATTTTTATGGTACGCGATCGGCACTACACTTGTTCGTTGCTAACACAATGGGACTAGCTTGGTTTAGGTATCGTTAAATATATCAAATTGGTACAATGTTGCAATGTTACGGTCGGTAACAAGTGCATCGGCTCTGCACTTCCCTCTCTCTCTTTCCTACTTAGCATACCCGTATTTTTATGGTACGCGATCGGCACTACACTTAGTGTTGCTAACACAATGGGACTAGCTTGGTTTAGGTATCGTTAAATATATCAAATTGGTACAATGTTGCAATGTTACGGTCGGTAACAAGTGCATCGGCTCTGCACTTCCCTCTCTCTCTTTCCTACTTAGCATACCCGTATTTTTATGGTACGCGATCGGCACTACACTTAGTGTTGCTAACACAATGGGACTAGCTTGGTTTAGGTATCGTTAAATATATCAAATTGGTACAATGTTGCAATGTTACGGTCGGTAACAAGTGCATCGGCTCTGCACTTCCCTCTCTCTCTTTCCTACTTAGCATACCCGTATTTTTATGGTACGCGATCGGCACTACACTTAGTGTTGCTAACACAATGGGACTAGCTTGGTTTAGGTATCGTTAAATATATCAAATTGGTACAATGTTGCAATGTTACGGTCGGTAACAAGTGCATCGGCTCTGCACTTCCCTCTCTCTCTTTCCTACTTAGCATACCCGTATTTTTATGGTACGCGATCGGCACTACACTTAGTGTTGCTAAAACAATGGGACTAGCTTGGTTTAGGTATCGTTAAATATATCAAATTGGTACAATGTTGCAATGTTACGGTCGGTAACAAGTGCATCGGCTCTGCACTTCCCTCTCTCTCTTTCCTACTTAGCATACCCGTATTTTTATGGTACGCGATCGGCACTACACTTAGTGTTGCTAACACAATGGGACTAGCTTGGTTTAGGTATCGTTAAATATATCAAATTGGTACAATGTTGCAATGTTACGGTCGGTAACAAGTGCATCGGCTCTGCACTTCCCTCTCTCTCTTTCCTACTTAGCATACCCGTATTTTTATGGTACGCGATCGGCACTACACTTGTTCGTTGCTAACACAATGGGACTAGCTTGGTTTAGGTATCGTTAAATATATCAAATTGGTACAATGTTGCAATGTTACGGTCGGTAACAAGTGCATCGGCTCTGCACTTCCCTCTCTCTCTTTCCTACTTAACATACCCGTATTTTTATGGTACGCGATCGGCACTACACTTGTTCGTTGCTAACACAATGGGACTAGCTTGGTTTAGGTATCGTTAAATATATCAAATTGGTACAATGTTGCAATGTTACGGTCGGTAACAAGTGCATCGGCTCTGCACTTCCCTCTCTCTCTTTCCTACTTAGCATACCCGTATTTTTATGGTACGCGATCGGCACTACACTTAGTGTTGCTAAAACAATGGGACTAGCTTGGTTTAGGTATCGTTAAATATATCAAATTGGTACAATGTTGCAATGTTACGGTCGGTAACAAGTGCATCGGCTCTGCACTTCCCTCTCTCTCTTTCCTACTTAGCATACCCGTATTTTTATGGTACGCGATCGGCACTACACTTAGTGTTGCTAACACAATGGGACTAGCTTGGTTTAGGTATCGTTAAATATATCAAATTGGTACAATGTTGCAATGTTACGGTCGGTAACAAGTGCATCGGCTCTGCACTTCCCTCTCTCTCTTTCCTACTTAGCATACCCGTATTTTTATGGTACGCGATCGGCACTACACTTGTTCGTTGCTAACACAATGGGACTAGCTTGGTTTAGGTATCGTTAAATATATCAAATTGGTACAATGTTGCAATGTTACGGTCGGTAACAAGTGCATCGGCTCTGCACTTCCCTCTCTCTCTTTCCTACTTAACATACCCGTATTTTTATGGTACGCGATCGGCACTACACTTGTTCGTTGCTAACACAATGGGACTAGCTTGGTTTAGGTATCGTTAAATATATCAAATTGGTACAATGTTGCAATGTTACGGTCGGTAACAAGTGCATCGGCTCTGCACTTCCCTCTCTCTCTTTCCTACTTAGCATACCCGTATTTTTATGGTACGCGATCGGCACTACACTTGTTCGTTGCTAACACAATGGGACTAGCTTGGTTTAGGTATCGTTAAATATATCAAATTGGTACAATGTTGCAATGTTACGGTCGGTAACAAGTGCATCGGCTCTGCACTTCCCTCTCTCTCTTTCCTACTTAACATACCCGTATTTTTATGGTACGCGATCGGCACTACACTTGTTCGTTGCTAACACAATGGGACTAGCTTGGTTTAGGTATCGTTAAATATATCAAATTGGTACAATGTTGCAATGTTACGGTCGGTAACAAGTGCATCGGCTCTGCACTTCCCTCTCTCTCTTTCCTACTTAGCATACCCGTATTTTTATGGTACGCGATCGGCACTACACTTGTTCGTTGCTAACACAATGGGACTAGCTTGGTTTAGGTATCGTTAAATAAATCAAATTGGTACAATGTTGCAATGTTACGGTCGGTAACAAGTGCATCGGCTCTGCACTTCCCTCTCTCTCTTTCCTACTTAGCATACCCGTATTTTTATGGTACGCAATCGGCACTACACTTGTTCGTTGCTAACACAATGGGACTAGCTTGGTTTAGGTATCGTTAAATATATCAAATTGGTACAATGTTGCAATGTTACGGTCGGTAACAAGTGCATCGGCTCTGCACTTCCCTCTCTCTCTTTCCTACTTAGCATACCCGTATTTTTATGGTACGCGATCGGCACTACACTTGTTCGTTGCTAACACAATGGGACTAGCTTGGTTTAGGTATCGTTAAATATATCAAATTGGTACAATGTTGCAATGTTACGGTCGGTAACAAGTGCATCGGCTCTGCACTTCCCTCTCTCTCTTTCCTACTTAGCATACCCGTATTTTTATGGTACGCGATCGGCACTACACTTAGTCGTTGCTAACACAATGGGGCTAGCTTGGTTTAGGTATCGTTAAATATATCAAATTGGTACAATGTTGCAATGTTACGGTCGGTAACAAGTGCATCGGCTCTGCACTTCCCTCTCTCTCTTTCCTACTTAGCATACCCGTATTTTTATGGTACGCGATCGGCACTACACTTAGTGTTGCTAACACAATGGGACTAGCTTGGTTTAGGTATCGTTAAATATATCAAATTGGTACAATGTTGCAATGTTACGGTCGGTAACAAGTGCATCGGCTCTGCACTTCCCTCTCTCTCTTTCCTACTTAGCATACCCGTATTTTTATGGTACGCGATCGGCACTACACTTAGTCGTTGCTAACACAATGGGACTAGCTTGGTTTAGGTATCGTTAAATATATCAAATTGGTACAATGTTGCAATGTTACGGTCGGTAACAAGTGCATCGGCTCTGCACTTCCCTCTCTCTCTTTCCTACTTAGCATACCCGTATTTTTATGGTACGCGATCGGCACTACACTTAGTGTTGCTAAAACAATGGGACTAGCTTGGTTTAGGTATCGTTAAATATATCAAATTGGTACAATGTTGCAATGTTACGGTCGGTAACAAGTGCATCGGCTCTGCACTTCCCTCTCTCTCTTTCCTACTTAGCATACCCGTATTTTTATGGTACGCGATCGGCACTACACTTAGTGTTGCTAACACAATGGGACTAGCTTGGTTTAGGTATCGTTAAATATATCAAATTGGTACAATGTTGCAATGTTACGGTCGGTAACAAGTGCATCGGCTCTGCACTTCCCTCTCTCTCTTTCCTACTTAGCATACCCGTATTTTTATGGTACGCGATCGGCACTACACTTAGTGTTGCTAAAACAATGGGACTAGCTTGGTTTAGGTATCGTTAAATATATCAAATTGGTACAATGTTGCAATGTTACGGTCGGTAACAAGTGCATCGGCTCTGCACTTCCCTCTCTCTCTTTCCTACTTAGCATACCCGTATTTTTATGGTACGCGATCGGCACTACACTTAGTGTTGCTAACACAATGGGACTAGCTTGGTTTAGGTATCGTTAAATATATCAAATTGGTACAATGTTGCAATGTTACGGTCGGTAACAAGTGCATCGGCTCTGCACTTCCCTCTCTCTCTTTCCTACTTAGCATACCCGTATTTTTATGGTACGCGATCGGCACTACACTTAGTCGTTGCTAACACAATGGGACTAGCTTGGTTTAGGTATCGTTAAATATATCAAATTGGTACAATGTTGCAATGTTACGGTCGGTAACAAGTGCATCGGCTCTGCACTTCCCTCTCTCTCTTTCCTACTTAGCATACCCGTATTTTTATGGTACGCGATCGGCACTACACTTAGTGTTGCTAAAACAATGGGACTAGCTTGGTTTAGGTATCGTTAAATATATCAAATTGGTACAATGTTGCAATGTTACGGTCGGTAACAAGTGCATCGGCTCTGCACTTCCCTCTCTCTCTTTCCTACTTAGCATACCCGTATTTTTATGGTACGCGATCGGCACTACACTTAGTGTTGCTAACACAATGGGACTAGCTTGGTTTAGGTATCGTTAAATATATCAAATTGGTACAATGTTGCAATGTTACGGTCGGTAACAAGTGCATCGGCTCTGCACTTCCCTCTCTCTCTTTCCTACTTAGCATACCCGTATTTTTATGGTACGCGATCGGCACTACACTTAGTGTTGCTAACACAATGGGACTAGCTTGGTTTAGGTATCGTTAAATATATCAAATTGGTACAATGTTGCAATGTTACGGTCGGTAACAAGTGCATCGGCTCTGCACTTCCCTCTCTCTCTTTCCTACTTAGCATACCCGTATTTTTATGGTACGCGATCGGCACTACACTTAGTGTTGCTAACACAATGGGACTAGCTTGGTTTAGGTATCGTTAAATATATCAAATTGGTACAATGTTGCAATGTTACGGTCGGTAACAAGTGCATCGGCTCTGCACTTCCCTCTCTCTCTTTCCTACTTAGCATACCCGTATTTTTATGGTACGCGATCGGCACTACACTTGTTCGTTGCTAACACAATGGGACTAGCTTGGTTTAGGTATCGTTAAATATATCAAATTGGTACAATGTTGCAATGTTACGGTCGGTAACAAGTGCATCGGCTCTGCACTTCCCTCTCTCTCTTTCCTACTTAGCATACCCGTATTTTTATGGTACGCGATCGGCACTACACTTGTTCGTTGCTAACACAATGGGACTAGCTTGGTTTAGGTATCGTTAAATATATCAAATTGGTACAATGTTGCAATGTTACGGTCGGTAACAAGTGCATCGGCTCTGCACTTCCCTCTCTCTCTTTCCTACTTAGCATACCCGTATTTTTATGGTACGCGATCGGCACTACACTTGTTCGTTGCTAACACAATGGGACTAGCTTGGTTTAGGTATCGTTAAATATATCAAATTGGTACAATGTTGCAATGTTACGGTCGGTAACAAGTGCATCGGCTCTGCACTTCCCTCTCTCTCTTTCCTACTTAGCATACCCGTATTTTTATGGTACGCGATCGGCACTACACTTAGTGTTGCTAACACAATGGGACTAGCTTGGTTTAGGTATCGTTAAATATATCAAATTGGTACAATGTTGCAATGTTACGGTCGGTAACAAGTGCATCGGCTCTGCACTTCCCTCTCTCTCTTTCCTACTTAGCATACCCGTATTTTTATGGTACGCGATCGGCACTACACTTAGTGTTGCTAACACAATGGGACTAGCTTGGTTTAGGTATCGTTAAATATATCAAATTGGTACAATGTTGCAATGTTACGGTCGGTAACAAGTGCATCGGCTCTGCACTTCCCTCTCTCTCTTTCCTACTTAGCATACCCGTATTTTTATGGTACGCGATCGGCACTACACTTGTTCGTTGCTAAAACAATGGGACTAGCTTGGTTTAGGTATCGTTAAATATATCAAATTGGTACAATGTTGCAATGTTACGGTCGGTAACAAGTGCATCGGCTCTGCACTTCCCTCTCTCTCTTTCCTACTTAGCATACCCGTATTTTTATGGTACGCGATCGGCACTACACTTAGTGTTGCTAACACAATGGGACTAGCTTGGTTTAGGTATCGTTAAATATATCAAATTGGTACAATGTTGCAATGTTACGGTCGGTAACAAGTGCATCGGCTCTGCACTTCCCTCTCTCTCTTTCCTACTTAGCATACCCGTATTTTTATGGTACGCGATCGGCACTACACTTGTTCGTTGCTAAAACAATGGGACTAGCTTGGTTTAGGTATCGTTAAATATATCAAATTGGTACAATGTTGCAATGTTACGGTCGGTAACAAGTGCATCGGCTCTGCACTTCCCTCTCTCTCTTTCCTACTTAGCATACCCGTATTTTTATGGTACGCGATCGGCACTACACTTAGTGTTGCTAACACAATGGGACTAGCTTGGTTTAGGTATCGTTAAATATATCAAATTGGTACAATGTTGCAATGTTACGGTCGGTAACAAGTGCATCGGCTCTGCACTTCCCTCTCTCTCTTTCCTACTTAGCATACCCGTATTTTTATGGTACGCGATCGGCACTACACTTAGTGTTGCTAACACAATGGGACTAGCTTGGTTTAGGTATCGTTAAATATATCAAATTGGTACAATGTTGCAATGTTACGGTCGGTAACAAGTGCATCAACTCTGCACTTCCCTCTCTCTCTTTCCTACTTAGCATACCCGTATTTTTATGGTACGCGATCGGCACTACACTTAGTGTTGCTAACACAATGGGACTAGGTTGGTTTAGGTATCGTTAAATATATCAAATTGGTACAATGTTGCAATGTTACGGTCGGTAACAAGTGCATCGGCTCTGCACTTCCCTCTCTCTCTTTCCTACTTAGCATACCCGTATTTTTATGGTACGCGATCGGCACTACACTTAGTGTTGCTAACACAATGGGACTAGCTTGGTTTAGGTATCGTTAAATATATCAAATTGGTACAATGTTGCAATGTTACGGTCGGTAACAAGTGCATCGGCTCTGCACTTCCCTCTCTCTCTTTCCTACTTAGCATACCCGTATTTTTATGGTACGCGATCGGCACTACACTTGTTCGTTGCTAAAACAATGGGACTAGCTTGGTTTAGGTATCGTTAAATATATCAAATTGGTACAATGTTGCAATGTTACGGTCGGTAACAAGTGCATCGGCTCTGCACTTCCCTCTCTCTCTTTCCTACTTAGCATACCCGTATTTTTATGGTACGCGATCGGCACTACACTTAGTCGTTGCTAACACAATGGGACTAGCTTGGTTTAGGTATCGTTAAATATATCAAATTGGTACAATGTTGCAATGTTACGGTCGGTAACAAGTGCATCGGCTCTGCACTTCCCTCTCTCTCTTTCCTACTTAGCATACCCGTATTTTTATGGTACGCGATCGGCACTACACTTAGTGTTGCTAACACAATGGGACTAGCTTGGTTTAGGTATCGTTAAATATATCAAATTGGTACAATGTTGCAATGTTACGGTCGGTAACAAGTGCATCGGCTCTGCACTTCCCTCTCTCTCTTTCCTACTTAGCATACCCGTATTTTTATGGTACGCGATCGGCACTACACTTAGTGTTGCTAACACAATGGGACTAGCTTGGTTTAGGTATCGTTAAATATATCAAATTGGTACAATGTTGCAATGTTACGGTCGGTAACAAGTGCATCGACTCTGCACTTCCCTCTCTCTCTTTCCTACTTAGCATACCCGTATTTTTATGGTACGCGATCGGCACTACACTTAGTGTTGCTAACACAATGGGACTAGGTTGGTTTAGGTATCGTTAAATATATCAAATTGGTACAATGTTGCAATGTTACGGTCGGTAACAAGTGCATCGGCTCTGCACTTCCCTCTCTCTCTTTCCTACTTAGCATACCCGTATTTTTATGGTACGCGATCGGCACTACACTTAGTGTTGCTAACACAATGGGACTAGCTTGGTTTAGGTATCGTTAAATATATCAAATTGGTACAATGTTGCAATGTTACGGTCGGTAACAAGTGCATCGGCTCTGCACTTCCCTCTCTCTCTTTCCTACTTAGCATACCCGTATTTTTATGGTACGCGATCGGCACTACACTTGTTCGTTGCTAAAACAATGGGACTAGCTTGGTTTAGGTATCGTTAAATATATCAAATTGGTACAATGTTGCAATGTTACGGTCGGTAACAAGTGCATCGGCTCTGCACTTCCCTCTCTCTCTTTCCTACTTAGCATACCCGTATTTTTATGGTACGCGATCGGCACTACACTTAGTGTTGCTAACACAATGGGACTAGCTTGGTTTAGGTATCGTTAAATATATCAAATTGGTACAATGTTGCAATGTTACGGTCGGTAACAAGTGCATCGGCTCTGCACTTCCCTCTCTCTCTTTCCTACTTAGCATACCCGTATTTTTATGGTACGCGATCGGCACTACACTTGTTCGTTGCTAAAACAATGGGACTAGCTTGGTTTAGGTATCGTTAAATATATCAAATTGGTACAATGTTGCAATGTTACGGTCGGTAACAAGTGCATCGGCTCTGCACTTCCCTCTCTCTCTTTCCTACTTAGCATACCCGTATTTTTATGGTACGCGATCGGCACTACACTTAGTCGTTGCTAACACAATGGGACTAGCTTGGTTTAGGTATCGTTAAATATATCAAATTGGTACAATGTTGCAATGTTACGGTCGGTAACAAGTGCATCGACTCTGCACTTCCCTCTCTCTCTTTCCTACTTAGCATACCCGTATTTTTATGGTACGCGATCGGCACTACACTTAGTGTTGCTAACACAATGGGACTAGCTTGGTTTAGGTATCGTTAAATATATCAAATTGGTACAATGTTGCAATGTTACGGTCGGTAACAAGTGCATCGGCTCTGCACTTCCCTCTCTCTCTTTCCTACTTAGCATACCCGTATTTTTATGGTACGCGATCGGCACTACACTTAGTGTTGCTAACACAATGGGACTAGCTTGGTTTAGGTATCGTTAAATATATCAAATTGGTACAATGTTGCAATGTTACGGTCGGTAACAAGTGCATCGGCTCTGCACTTCCCTCTCTCTCTTTCCTACTTAGCATACCCGTATTTTTATGGTACGCGATCGGCACTACACTTAGTCGTTGCTAACACAATGGGACTAGCTTGGTTTAGGTATCGTTAAATATATCAAATTGGTACAATGTTGCAATGTTACGGTCGGTAACAAGTGCATCGGCTCTGCACTTCCCTCTCTCTCTTTCCTACTTAGCATACCCGTATTTTTATGGTACGCGATCGGCACTACACTTAGTCGTTGCTAAAACAATGGGACTAGCTTGGTTTAGGTATCGTTAAATATATCAAATTGGTACAATGTTGCAATGTTACGGTCGGTAACAAGTGCATCGGCTCTGCACTTCCCTCTCTCTCTTTCCTACTTAGCATACCCGTATTTTTATGGTACGCGATCGGCACTACACTTAGTCGTTGCTAACACAATGGGACTAGCTTGGTTTAGGTATCGTTAAATATATCAAATTGGTACAATGTTGCAATGTTACGGTCGGTAACAAGTGCATCGACTCTGCACTTCCCTCTCTCTCTTTCCTACTTAGCATACCCGTATTTTTATGGTACGCGATCGGCACTACACTTAGTGTTGCTAACACAATGGGACTAGCTTGGTTTAGGTATCGTTAAATATATCAAATTGGTACAATGTTGCAATGTTACGGTCGGTAACAAGTGCATCGGCTCTGCACTTCCCTCTCTCTCTTTCCTACTTAGCATACCCGTATTTTTATGGTACGCGATCGGCACTACACTTAGTGTTGCTAACACAATGGGACTAGCTTGGTTTAGGTATCGTTAAATATATCAAATTGGTACAATGTTGCAATGTTACGGTCGGTAACAAGTGCATCGGCTCTGCACTTCCCTCTCTCTCTTTCCTACTTAGCATACCCGTATTTTTATGGTACGCGATCGGCACTACACTTAGTCGTTGCTAACACAATGGGACTAGCTTGGTTTAGGTATCGTTAAATATATCAAATTGGTACAATGTTGCAATGTTACGGTCGGTAACAAGTGCATCGGCTCTGCACTTCCCTCTCTCTCTTTCCTACTTAGCATACCCGTATTTTTATGGTACGCGATCGGCACTACACTTAGTCGTTGCTAACACAATGGGACTAGCTTGGTTTAGGTATCGTTAAATATATCAAATTGGTACAATGTTGCAATGTTACGGTCGGTAACAAGTGCATCGGCTCTGCACTTCCCTCTCTCTCTTTCCTACTTAGCATACCCGTATTTTTATGGTACGCGATCGGCACTACACTTAGTGTTGCTAACACAATGGGACTAGCTTGGTTTAGGTATCGTTAAATATATCAAATTGGTACAATGTTGCAATGTTACGGTCGGTAACAAGTGCATCGGCTCTGCACTTCCCTCTCTCTCTTTCCTACTTAGCATACCCGTATTTTTATGGTACGCGATCGGCACTACACTTAGTCGTTGCTAACACAATGGGACTAGCTTGGTTTAGGTATCGTTAAATATATCAAATTGGTACAATGTTGCAATGTTACGGTCGGTAACAAGTGCATCGGCTCTGCACTTCCCTCTCTCTCTTTCCTACTTAGCATACCCGTATTTTTATGGTACGCGATCGGCACTACACTTAGTCGTTGCTAACACAATGGGACTAGCTTGGTTTAGGTATCGTTAAATATATCAAATTGGTACAATGTTGCAATGTTACGGTCGGTAACAAGTGCATCGGCTCTGCACTTCCCTCTCTCTCTTTCCTACTTAGCATACCCGTATTTTTATGGTACGCGATCGGCACTACACTTAGTCGTTGCTAACACAATGGGACTAGCTTGGTTTAGGTATCGTTAAATATATCAAATTGGTACAATGTTGCAATGTTACGGTCGGTAACAAGTGCATCGGCTCTGCACTTCCCTCTCTCTCTTTCCTACTTAGCATACCCGTATTTTTATGGTACGCGATCGGCACTACACTTGTTCGTTGCTAACACAATGGGACTAGCTTGGTTTAGGTATCGTTAAATATATCAAATTGGTACAATGTTGCAATGTTACGGTCGGTAACAAGTGCATCGGCTCTGCACTTCCCTCTCTCTCTTTCCTACTTAGCATACCCGTATTTTTATGGTACGCGATCGGCACTACACTTAGTCGTTGCTAACACAATGGGACTAGCTTGGTTTAGGTATCGTTAAATATATCAAATTGGTACAATGTTGCAATGTTACGGTCGGTAACAAGTGCATCGGCTCTGCACTTCCCTCTCTCTCTTTCCTACTTAGCATACCCGTATTTTTATGGTACGCGATCGGCACTACACTTGTTCGTTGCTAACACAATGGGACTAGCTTGGTTTAGGTATCGTTAAATATATCAAATTGGTACAATGTTGCAATGTTACGGTCGGTAACAAGTGCATCGGCTCTGCACTTCCCTCTCTCTCTTTCCTACTTAGCATACCCGTATTTTTATGGTACGCGATCGGCACTACACTTAGTGTTGCTAACACAATGGGACTAGCTTGGTTTAGGTATCGTTAAATATATCAAATTGGTACAATGTTGCAATGTTACGGTCGGTAACAAGTGCATCGGCTCTGCACTTCCCTCTCTCTCTTTCCTACTTAGCATACCCGTATTTTTATGGTACGCGATCGGCACTACACTTGTTCGTTGCTAAAACAATGGGACTAGCTTGGTTTAGGTATCGTTAAATATATCAAATTGGTACAATGTTGCAATGTTACGGTCGGTAACAAGTGCATCGGCTCTGCACTTCCCTCTCTCTCTTTCCTACTTAGCATACCCGTATTTTTATGGTACGCGATCGGCACTACACTTGTTCGTTGCTAACACAATGGGACTAGCTTGGTTTAGGTATCGTTAAATATATCAAATTGGTACAATGTTGCAATGTTACGGTCGGTAACAAGTGCATCGGCTCTGCACTTCCCTCTCTCTCTTTCTATCACCTATACCCGCCAAGATATCTACGACACATCTGTGTTAGAGCTGAACGTAATCCTGTACTGAACGGTACTGTGTTGGCGAAGTTAGGTATCATATGAATTGGCATAAAAAGTTACTTATTGACTTATATCCATGTCACGCATTATTTAATTTACATAAGTATGTTGTTGTATTTCATAAAATTGCCACTAGACATAATCTTTCTATCAGTGCTGAATATCTGGGAATTATTAAAAGTCAAATACCAAAGTTTTAAAAGTTCTTGTAGATTAAGTTCACTGCCACATAGCTCTTGTTGAATGAGTAATATTGTTATCTACTAAATACCGGTTCATTTCTTAATTTCTAGTAACTACTAAATCCAGAATTAGTAAATAACTGTTGTTCTGTCTCCCCCCCCCCCATTAAATCACAAACGGTCTGAGGCAGTCATTGAGTATTTGGAACTAAATTATAGTATCATCCTAAACGCATTTGTATTATACTTATACATATGAACAATTCGTCTCTAGTTTAGCTTAAAGAAAATAGAGTATTTACATTAAAGCGTTAAAAATATAGATATAATTACTATCTCTATAAGTTAACCTAATCAGCATTGTTCCACTGTTTTATACCTGTTTCTACTTCAGCCGTCTCGTGTAATGTTTTCAATTAATGGAATATTTATTATTTAAAGTCAAAACTGTGTACGCATATGTTTTGTTTTGCTCTTATCGAGTGTTACGCGCCTTAGGAGGGCTATATAGCTAAGTATTGCCCCCCAAAATAGAACTTAGAATGCCCTCTCTTTTAAAAGGAATTTTGACAAATAACCCTCCTCGGGCCGTAGACAGTGTACATACTTATTATATGTATAAAAATGTCGATATATTTAAATTATTTAGCTTTGTGCTGTAGTGTCGTAAATGAATAAGATCACCTCAGATGAGTTCGCTGGTTACTTTGTGAGTGGTCGATCAGACGATGTTCCCCCGCAGTTACCAGCTTACGCTGGCTTAAGTTGCCTGATACCTTCACGACACTCTCTCTCTTCGACTCTCGCTAATCGACTCTATTTAACTTGAATTTTATTTTTAAAAGGGCTTGGAAAAATCAGGTTTGTAGCAATCAGCTGATTATAAGCGGGGGACTGGAGCGAGCTGCCCTCGTGCGGCGACTATTAAAGTAGCAACTACTTGTGGCCTGGGATGCAAGTCTCCTTTATTAGAATGATCACCATACAAAACTACAATATTAATGTACAATTGACATAGTAATAGTTTATTTAACTAACAATTATAGCAAGCACCCCAGGGTGCTTAACGGGGTAAAAGAGAGGATTCTACCCATTACCCCGTCTTCTTCGAATGCGTCGAGTTCTAATGATAATGGGTAATCTTAGCTAAACATTCAACCATAACAGCCTATTTATAAAGTTACCTATTAGAGACATCTTCCCAGTCGTCTGTAGCGACAGTTTGTGAAGAGAAACCTGTGGCCGATGGCGTCAAGCAGATAACCCAGTGCAAGCGTGAGTAGATTTCCCGTCTATACTACCGCTTCTACCCACTATAATAGCTGCGCGGAAGTAACTCAAACAAGCATTTCCTTGCGATATAAATCAGTGTTAGTTATACCTTACTGATACCTAATACGTATTCTCGTATCAGTTTAGCGGGATATTTAGTTTATTCAGTTAAACTGAAATTTCATTGCTAAAGTAATGCATGCATACAACCGGGGGGTAAATACTGATTGTGTAATTGGCTCTGTTTCTTAAAGAAATGAAGAAACATGAAGTCTGAAAATAACATAACACTGACTTAAGCATATTTTAATAAATATACATATGTCTTTATTAATAATGTACTCCTTTGTTTAAATATTCTATTTAGTTATAATATTCAAAGTTTATTTTAAGTTGTACATTAATGAGCGCCATAGTCTTATACTAGGATTGCCATAACATTTCCTCATAACCTCTGTTGGTCATTACTAACTATGTATGCAGTTAGTACAGTACAGTCTCACTAATCCGGACTTGATGGGACCGGACCCTGTCCGGATCAACGAAAGTCCGGATTAGACGGAAAAAGCAAAACAAATGAATACAATATGTGTTTTAGGCGGGGAAACATATTGAAATTGTAGTTTTAGAGAAATTGAGGCCTAAATATAGCTATACAGTACAGTATTTCATAGCATATTTAGCAAAAAAATCGCCTTTTTCCTATATCGCCGTTTTATCGCCTCTATCACGCCTTGGTCCATCGGCTGAATGAGAGTCGTGACGTTAGGAGGAAGAAATTTAACAAAAATGTTACCATGACGCAATTCTTCATTTGGGTGCCATGGGGCATTATCAATTATTTTCGAGGGAGTTTTTTCTCTTTTAAAAACTTTTCTGTTGTTGGAACAAAGTTTTCAAAAAACTTCAATCCTTAAAAATTTGACTGTTCATCCACTCCGATTTTTGGAACTTGTATTGGGCCGGTATAACACTTAAATTTACATTTTTAAAAACCCTAGGCTTGCGGATTTCCCTATCACCAAAAGTGGAAATTTTAGATAGCCAGAAGCATTACTGCAGGACAGCAAAGTCATACGTTCTTTCTTAACTTCATGGCCTTTTGCTACTGAATCTAATTTGGAAGCTAAAGTTTTTTTTGGAAACATTTTATAATTTAATCCGGTTTCGTCAGCGTTGAACACCTGACAAGGTTGTAAGTTTTCATCTCTGAGAAACTTGCCAAATTTGTCTTTGAATTTTTCACTGGCATCACTGTCACCTGACAAAATTTCACCACTTATTCCGAGTTGACGGATGCCGTGTCGTTCCTTCCACCGTGACAGCCAACCCAGACTGGCAGTAAAATTAGGGCCTCCTTTTAACTTTTCATTCAGTTTCAGCGCGATCGTTTGCAAATTTACACCCGATAATGGAACACCCTGTTCCCGTTGTTGACAAAACCAAACATATAAAGCATCATCGAAGGTTTCATTTTTTGTTTTTTTTTAAGTGCTTCTGCCGCCTAAACTGTCTTTACTAACCATTTTTGCAAAAAAATCTTCAATTTCCTGTTGCTTTTTCTGTAATCGGAAACGGTTTGTTTTCCCACGCCTAACTCTTTTGCAATTTTAGTAAGCGATTCACCTACATCAATACGAAATAAAGCTTGGAGTTTTTTCCGTCCGACAACACAACTGACCTGACGCAGACGGATAGACTGTCTATCCGTTTAGTCAGCAGTCCTTTATCTTTCGTTTATCACAAGATGTCTCTGATGTCACGTGCGTTTTATTGTTGGGAGATCTAATGTGAATATGTTTTTTCAAAGACGTTTTTCCTACTTTAATAGGCAAAAGAAACAAATAATATGGTAAATTCATATTTTAATGAATAAATTATATTATTTGTCTATTAGAGTAGGAAACCCCTTTGAAAAATAACAAATATAGACGTATCAAAATAAATATTTTTGTGGACGGCAGACGGATTGTGCACTGTAAAATACTATAACTAAACAAAAATTTTGGGCCGTCCGGATTAGCCGGACGTCCAGATCATCGGAGACCGGATTAGCGGGACTGTACTGTAATGATAAAAGTCAACTGAAATAAAAAAAATACATATTTTAAAATATGTAAAAATAAAACAAAATTGGATGGAAATAAAGAAAAACAATAATAAAAAAATAAAATAACTGCGATATAATCTATAAATTATCTCTTCTATTTATTTACACGTATAAATCACTTTGGGGTGCATTAAAAAATAAATAAAAAGCCAGTTAGGAGATTTACCGACTGAAATTACTATTTATATGGCGATCCTGACCACGTACAATAGGGTGAAAAAGTCCTACGTTTGTGTGGGAGAAGATAATTTAAATTTTTTAAATAAAAATAATATAAAACTTCACATCTTTTAGACTAACTAATTTTTTTTATTTATTTTTACATTTTTTGTAAGGCAAAGATTTTTTCGTGTAAAAAAACATAGTCAGGCGCCATTTCAACAATTAATCAGTGGAACTAGCTTACAGAAGTGAATATACTTCATTTGAACAATGTAGATAATAGAGGTTTCAATAGTATCTATTTATTGTAGATAGTAATTAACAAATAAAATGAAATTTATTTAAAAGTCTACTGTACTACTTAGGCCAACGCAGAAAAATTGTATTTTTGTTACTTTTTTATTAAATAATGACTAATAGTATACTTATAGGACAGAACCGTAATATTAAGTGCCAAAATAGGCAGCGAATTTCCTTGCGATTTCTCATTTCCCTCTCTATACAGTAGGCTCTACATGGTGTTGGAGTGTTATTTTATATTTGTTACTATTTATTCGCCTTCTTTAGTTTCTAATTTATGTAACCGATGGTGGTCTATAGTTTCTCATTCTATCCACCTCTTGTAATGCTTCATTATTGCAAGGAACCTTTCTCTTATAATTTTATATACACCTTTAAGTAATAAATTTCTAGTTTTGGGAAGTTCGCTCAACGCCAAACTGCTGGATTTTAAACGTGAAATCATTCATTTAAAATCCGAATGAGGAAATTTTATTTAAAATTTCAATTAAAGAATAAATATTTTTTAAAAACTGTATTAGCATCAATTGTCATCCACTACAGGTTTAAAAAAAATTAATTTGAACTTGATTGGATGCATAAAAACGTGTTTTATTAACATTTGAAAATTTGTACAACATATTTATATATAAGAAGAGTGTGAACTAATAGAAGGAATTAAAAATAATACAGTTAGTAGAATTGATACAGTTAATAGATGATGATAAATTTACTGTATACAAATTTTATTTACCGGTAATGAATTTAATAGCAATAGGTTCTTAAGAGGTATCAGAGGGCCCTAAGAATATGTTTATTTTGAAAATGAAAATAAAAACATAAAACTAGCATTGTATTGAATTATGTATAGTAGTAAGGTTAAACAAGTAATAAAACTTTATTATCTATAACTATAGATGGAACTATAGCTTTATTAACTATAACGATGATAAAATATTTATGGTTAATATATTAAAAAATATTTAATGGTAAGAAATTATTTTGTTTACTATTATAAGGAAATAAATAGATTTTAGTTCTTTTTATTATTAAATTCCTTCTATTAACTCACACTCTCCTGACATATATCTTGTAAAAATTTTTTATCGTTAACAAAATACGTTTTTATTAATCCAATCAAATTCAAATACACTTTGTTTTTAACCTATAGTGGATGACAATTTATGTTGATACAGTTAAAAAAAATATTTATTCAATAATTAAATTATAAAATTTCTAGGGTCCAGCCTGATTTGAACTGAGAATCTTCATGTTCGTAGTCAAGCGCGCCTTGGCACTGCGCCAACCTTCCAATACCTAGAAATATATTTCTCAAAGATGTACGTGAATTTTCCCCCATATGGTTGTTGTTGAAACCTCAATTGTACAACCTTAAACTGTTGCCATGGTTACCACTCAATATCATAAATAATGATCTAAGGTAACTAAAATTATATATTTTTTTGTTAACCTCAGTAGGAGTTTAATTAAATTTATTTTTGTATTACTTTTTTAGCCGTGCACCCGATTGGACACCATAATGTAAAATACACAGTACTTAAAATGTTTTTATTTGGTCATAGAACTAATATGCCAAATAACCGTTCTATACAACCGTTGAAGTAAACATAGTCAATAACTTCATTATTTTTACATTATGATATCAAAGTGAAACGCTAATGCCCGAAAGTTCCACCTTTTGCTAATCTAACGACGCATAATGTTTTATCTGCGCATAGCTATTTACACATTCATTGTAAATGTAAAATACACATAGATTTTAAATCTAAAGCGAAATCTATAGTCAAAAACGTAAACCCTGACCAAATGAAAACTGCCAAACAGAACCAACATTGTGTTACGTGTTTTTAGAGAAATTTTGCCTATAAGAACGAAAATGGGACGTAATCAAGCATGCATAACGTCGCCTGACTGCATTCCAAGTGTTCAACCGCAGATCAAAAACAATGTAACAAAACTATTGTCCTCTATTGCACCAGGAGAAAGCCTTTTTAGCTTTACCATTCTTATTAAAACTAATAGAAAATACTTATTACTTTCTGTATTATAATGGTTCGGTGGCACACACAAAAAGAAATTCCTACATAAACTAACCGATTGATGAATAGAACTACTAGTCGTAGTATTGCATCAACATTAGTATGGTTTAATAACCAAAGATATCTCACCCGGATACTTTGTAACTATACGGTAGAGCCCCGATTATCCGGAGGTTATGTGGACCGAGGTTGTCACGGATAATATAATACTCGGACACAAATATTGTTAAAAATCGAGCGTATGGTAAACCAATGAAGTGAATGAGAACGAAGGGAAATGGTTAAAAAGGCTACTACTGTATTGCCAATGACCTACAAGTAAAAATTAAATGTAACAAAAAACATACACACGCTTTAAATATGTTCCAATAAAATAAGCCATTTTTTGAAGAATTTGATAAGTATGAATTAAGAAAACGTAATTTTAAGTCTTATTATCGGGTATAAAATATACATCCTGTAAATATTGTTTGCTACATCGTTTAAATGGGAAATCTATTAGTGGAGATTCGGATAATCGAGGTTTTCTTGTATTACAATATAGCTGAGTAGTAACAATATTAAGCTTTATTTTTGTACCTAGTCGACCAGAAAGTGCTCGACGATTTTTTATTAGTTTAAACGGGAAATCTATTAGTGAAGGTTCGGATAATCGAGGTTTTCTTGTATTACAATATAGCTGAATAGTAACAATATTAAGCTTTATTTTTGTACCTAGTCGACCAGAAAAGTGCTCGACGATTTTTTATTAGTTTAAACGGGAAATCTATTAGTGAAGATTCGGATAATTGAGGTTTTCTTGTATTACAATATAGCTGAATAGTAACAATATTAAGCTTTATTTTTGTACCTAGTCGACCAGAAAAGTGCTCGACGATTTTTTATTAGTTTAAACGGGAAATCTATTAGTGGAGATTCGGATAATCGAGGTTTTCTTGTATTACAATATAGCTGAATAGTAACAATATTAAGCTTTATTTTTGTACCTAGTCGACCAGAAAAGTGCTCGACGATTTTTTATTAATAGTAACTATTTTTCGTTTTTACAGTATATCATAATTAAATAATAAAATTAACAGACAACAAATACGTGTGTTGCGTTAATATCGTTTTAATAAATCAAGACTTCATCATTAGTAATTAAAAGTAAACCTTACATTATTTATGTCGTAATGTGTAATATTGAGCACTCATGGCGATAACTTTGTCGCGGAAACGCGCTTGAAATATTTTCTTAATACGTAATTACCTTTATTCATAAGCCGAGCACAAACCTTTTTCTATAGAAAATACTAGTTTATCAAGGATAATAGAGTTCTTTGTTTCATGTCTAGCAATTTTCCATTATCCTTCCAAGAGTAATCTGTAACACAAATGAAGCAAAACAAGCTGGCATTCTAGGAATACAATTGCGTTAAATCAGAATAAGATTTTTCCTTAGCGCTACCATCACAAGGCCAACTCGACTGAGAGTGAAGACAAAGAGCACGGGTCCCCGACACGTGATACCAAGAACATGCCGGTGGTCAGTAATAAATTAGAGCAAATACGCCGAGTGCCGTGGTGGACAGCCAACTTGTCATCGCCTGTCATTGTACAATACCGTCCGACTGATCAAGGTTAGGTACACATCTTGTTAAGGAGTTAATCAACTTTCTTTTTCTAATTGGTTATGATGGGTTCTTGGAACTGTTCGTACAGCAATTACTTACTAGGAATTATAAGTACAGCCATATCACCAATTCCAGTGAGAAGGATTTTGTAGCCTACAGGCAATACAGGAGTTGGCAAACAACGAATATTGTTAACTCTGTCTCCTTACTCTTTCTTTTTCCTTCACCCTCTCTTTTTCCTTCACTGTCTCTTTCTTATCCTCTCATTTTTTCTCTTTGTTACTCTCTCTTTCTCTCGTATTGTGTTTAGATAATATACATAGTATTTTAGTTTGATTTAAAGGAGAATAAGGACGGGTCTGTGTGGAGGAGTAGGAATTCGGTGTTGTCAGTTTGTAGTTAAACTATTGAGGAAGTGTAACGTAGAATTGGCAACAAGGGTCACCGACTCGGCAAGATGTGGATTTCCAATTTGCTCAGACGGTGGCAGGATCCACTCCCTTTGGCCGATTTCACTTCCATAGAGTCCTATTCTGTTTTAAATCAAATTATACTTACCCTTTCCCCTCCCTCTCTCTCTCTCTCTCTTGCTTTCTCTCTTGCATTATCTTTCACTCTCTCCCGCACTTTCTCTACTCTCTATGTCACTCTTACATTTTTCTCTCTTGCTTTTCTCTTTCGTGCTTTGTTCATTTCATTGTGAAATAACTAGGACATACACTTTGCTAGTGTAGGTATATAAACCCCAGATTTTCATAATTAAACTTATCTGAGTCTTTGTTCACCATGTGCTTTAGTTTGATTTTGTCTCCTTTCTTTATCTGTATTTTTCTTTATTAATATCTTAACTGACTACACATTTTTCATGACCATATTTTCACATGAATAAATATATAGTATCACTGTTACTAAACACACACACACACACACACACACACACACACACACACACACACACACACACACACACACACACACACACACACACACACACACACACACACACACACACACTTTGTTCTACTCATATTCTCCTTTATTTCATGTAATGGGTTACACCGCCATTACATTATAACGTTTACTCCGTTACATTTGTTCTTTATTAATCGGTGTGTGTGTGTGTGTGTGTGTGTGTGTGTGTGTGTGTGTGTGTGTGTGTGTGTGTGTCCCATAATGATGTTTACGTACGACTACATTGATAACGACACTAATGCGTTTTTAATGAATCCCACAGTTATTTTTACAGTTACACCGTTTTTACATTCTCTTCGTCTAGTATTCTTCAACAGTTTATTCATCACATCGCATTATAAGTGTTCGTAAAGACTAATTCATTAGCTTTGTACACAACAATTAACAAAAGGACATGGTTAAGCAATTAGCGAACAAGTGTAGGCAAAAGAAACGACTTCGGACCTTAACCTTAAAGTCATCTGGTTCTTTGTCTCAAGTTAATTAGTTCTTATGGTGATTGCACTTCGAGGTGTAGTAGAAGTCCTTTATGATCACACTCTCTGTCGGTTGTTAACGTCTCCCAGAGTTCCTCCTAAGTGCGAGATTGTAGCGACCTTGATTGTATTTTCAGACTTACCTTGTGCAAATAAATTTTTTGAATGGTTAAAATTAATAGACAATTTTTTTCTGTAGTTTATGTCCGCTACATTCCAAAAGATGATAACAGCGAAAGTAGGCATTTACCTCAACACAGCAAAGAAAGGAAGAGGGTTTAAAGACAACAGCAAAGTAGACAAAGAAACTGTATTTATGGAATGATGAAGATGTGAAGTCGTGATGACCAGTTAAACATTTATACAATTTTAACTATACAATTTTTATACTACATTATTAATTTATTTACTGATTCAATTACTGTTTTTGGTTACTCGCAAAGATTTTTGACCCATCCCAAAACTATTATCTTGGAATCAAAAACTTTTTTCAAGTAAACGTTATTAAATGCTGAAATATCGAATATATCAAGAAAATTAAATAAGCAAAATTAATTGACCTTTTAGAAAAGACTTTAATGGTCGGAATAGAGAAACACTGAAAAATATTCAGAGACTAAAACAGAAAAAGAGTTTCAACATAATGCAAACGTGGCGGAATAATTTGAAAATTATTTATACTCTTTTCTGCTGCTACTTCTCACCTAAATGGGGACAGGCGTTTGAGAGATATGATCTATTGGCAACTTAGATCATTACATGAGTGGACAATAAATCATATCTCATGACGCTGCTGTCCTCTTTTACATAAAAATGTATGTACAGCTACATATTAATATATGTTAGAAGTATAAGTGTAAACCAAACTGTAAGAAGGTTGAAACAAGTAATATTGAATTTTAAAAACCCATTTTACTTTCTACAATGTTTAAAATATTTAATTACATTGAAAATATTGGAAACAACCCCAATACCACAAAAATAACAAATAATACACGTTGCTTAAGATTAAACCCTTATGTACATTTCGATGACCATGTCATCATCATCAGAATGTCTTATTATAAAATTACAATCTAGAATACAATAAAGTATGTGGGTTATGTTAATTTATTAGTTCAATAGTTTCTACTTTAGAATAACTATAGTTTGTAACTTCTTATTTGCTAGATTGTAATTTTGTAATAAAACCCTTCTGATGATGACGATAACATGGTCATCGAAATGTACATAAGAGTTCAATCTTAAGTAACTTGAGGAATATTCACTTATAGCTCTTGTCATATTTTTTGAATAAGAAAGTCAGTAAATATCTGAAATTTTTCGAAATAAAAAAAATGTTTTTTTGTGAAAATTTGTGAATGACAGTCAATAGTCCAAGAAATATTTAACCAGTGTTTACAGCAATTAATTTTAATAATTCCAAATTCTATATTATAATTTATTTTGATTTAATCTCAAATAGCCTGATCTTAGTTCAGCACTTAATTCATAATGTCCTACTGCAATACTTTATTTTCAAATAGGCTGGTCTTGTATCAGACTATGAAATATTCCTGTGCTGTCCGGCGTGTTGCAGGAAACAATGTGAAGGCCGACCACGCCCTACAATGATCCTATTAGTTTTTAAGCGTTGTAAATGTGCCCCAAGTTCAAGGGCAACATGTCTACTTGGGCGGAAAGAATCTTACTTCAACAACTTTTTGCTGGTAAATTTAATTGGGGTCAAGAGTAGTTGTTTTGTTTATTTAAATTAATATTTGAATTTTTTATAAAGATTTAAAAAAAGACGTTTGTAAGCAATTTCCATTACTTGAAGATAATGATTATCTTTATTTTATTAAAGTACGTTCTTGTTCGATTGGATTGATATTTCCAGTTTGTTGATTGTCCTTATCAAGTAAGTTCTTGTGCAATACCTAAACGTATATTTATTATTATTATGATTAGTTTCAATGAAGCTAACCTTGAAGCATTAGATACATTGTTACCCATAGAGGTCACATGCAGCAGATCTATTTATACTTCCTCTCTGGTGTGCATTGAAGTCTTCCACCTACTGTCTAATATTTTGGTTAGAAACAGGACAAACATTTATGCAACCAAACGGCCGCGTCACATTACGTATCTAGCTATTTACGTGTATACATACACTAACTCTTCCTAACTTTCCCGTGTTTCCGCACACCTGCAGTTATGGAAAGTTGAGCGAGTGGATACGTCGGTTTGACATGTATGGAAACTGATCAGACGAGAGCGATTGTTCTACTCGGCGGTAAATTCCTCGAACCGGTTCCCTTGTTTTCTACGCACCAAAGTATATTTATGCTTGTTTATTTACGTATGTTCCATTAAAGTTTTAAGTACTGGAGCATATGGAAAGAAGGCAAACTTCAATGCAAATACAAGTTCAGGGCAACAGCTTGGCTAAAAGTTTAATAATAAAGGACTCAAGGGATTTTTGAAGAATCTTTTAAAACTTATTCAAAATCACATCATTTTTAAAACTGTATACAGGTTGAAAACAGTATTTGGAGTTAATTTATGTATCGATATTTATCCATAAATATTTGAATTTATTTATATTAGAAGCTAACGTTATTTAAAAGCGCCAGTCCTTATTGTTTACAATTCCTTTACTGTGAAAGTGAAAATAAACTTTAGGCAATAAAAGTGATGCTAGCAATGAGAAACCATCTACTGCTGGTAACATTGAGATATCATGGTTGACAAGAATTCTAATGGAGGTATTATTCTAACGGACTGCTTAAGGAAAAAGTTGTGTCGCGAGTTGGTATTGTTAGAATGAAGGCGTGATGATCTTTTATCAAGAATCAAGAGTGGGAAATTGATAAATCGTCAACCCCCTTCCCTTAAACATATAAGTTTAGAGTCTGGAGTTTAGGCTTATGTTGGTATTGTTAGAATGAGGCGTGATGGTCTTTTATCAAGAGTGGGAGATTGATAAATCGTCAACCCCCTTCCCTTGAACATATAAGTTTAGAGTCTGGAGTTTTGGCTTATGTTGGTATTGTTAGAATGAAGGCGTGATGGTCTTTTATCAAGAATCAAGAGTGGGAGATTGATAAATCGTCAACCCCCTTCCCTTGAACATATAAGTTTAGAGTCTGGAGTTTAGGCTTATGTTGGTATTGTTAGAATGAAGGCGTGATGGTATTTTATCAAGAATCAAGAGTGGGAGATTGATAAATCGTCAACCCCCTTCCCTTGAACATATAAGTTTAGAGTCTGGAGTTTAGGCTTATGTTGGTATTGTTAGAATGAAGGCGTGATGGTCTTTTATCAAGAATCAGGAGTGGGAGATTGATAAATCGTCAACCCCCTTCCCTTGAACATATAAGTTTAGAGTCTGGAGTTTAGGTTTATGTTGGTATTGTTAGAATGAAGGCGTGATGGTCTTTTATCAAGAATCAAGAGTGGGAGATTGATAAATCGTCAACCCCCTTCCCTTGAACATATAAGTTTAAAGTCTGGAGTTTAGGTTTATGTTGGTATTGTTAGAATGAAGGCGTGATGGTCTTTTATCAAGAATCAAGAGTGGGAGATTGATAAATCGTCAACCCCCTTCCCTTGAACATATAAGTTTAGAGTCTGGAGTTTAGGTTTATAGTTATTTTTTGTGGTGATTCAGGAACTAAAGTCATTCGGATACCGTATGAAAAATATGAAACTCCCATCTGTGTGTGTGTGTGTTTGTATTTTGTGTAGATTTGTGTGTTTTGAATGATATGGTGTGAGTGCGCGTGCGAGAGTGTGTTTGATATTTTGGACAATTTTAAATACAGATACACTTTTCTATGCTGTACAATTTGTAGAATTTCAAGACGGAAAATATGCCAAGAGTTGGCAACTCATCAAACTAATTTAATGGTTTTTTTTCAAAAATCGTTTAGGCGTTTAAATGAACACAACTAATTTACGTATTTAATATAATGAACAATAGACAACGAGTTTAAAAAATATATTAAATTCCATGAAAACATAATTTCGTTTGATGTAATTTACCTTATGCAGAACTACCATTTCTTACTTGAACCAATACGAGCCATATATTGCTCGGCTTGGCGCAGTGACTCTACTGTAAGTTGATCTTATTGGGGTTCGTCAATCTTACGTTGGATATTCAACCTACACACTTTGCATTTCACTGTGCCGTAAGTAATTCTCTTGTTGTTTGCGTTTTGTGTATAAAGAGTTCGAAGAGGGGTAAAATGTTACTGCTTTCGGTGCCAGCTCCGGTCTGGGGGATATAACACATTTGCTTAGCTATGGTGAAGTACAGTGGCTTTTAGTATATTCTATAAATAATCCAGGTCTGTAAATCGTGTCTGTTTTGCTTTAATGATTATTAGAATTTAAAATAATGTTTAACCTTCACATTAAAATTTTTAATTTTCTGAGAATATAATCGGAGAATAAAACAGAAATATTTGACACAGGTCGAATTTGATTCCAAAAATAAATTTCATTTTTTTGTTTTAAATGTAATAGTATTGTTGAATTATACAAGAATAAATACGTAATTATTTTTGTAATAATTTCTCAGATGATTAGTTTGCGATCGAAAAGTACATAAACATTTAAATAAAACTTTCTTGATGCTAAAAGGTTTTATTTATTAACAAAACTTTCATTTGTTATTTAAGACTTAATTCTAAAAACGTTAGGTCATAATGTAATTACAAATATTGGGGTTGTATTTTTACTATAATACTTTTATGGAGATGTTTGCTTTAATTTAAACAGTGGTTACTTCGAATAGTCTTTATTTTATATATTAAAAATGTAAGTAGAGAATTAAAGCTTTTCAATTTTGGAGTTTTACTAGTTACGTTTTTACTTGTAAGCTACGTTTATTCACTTTTATTTAAAACAAAGCGAATACAGCTCCAAGGCCTTGGATTTCCTAGGGCTACTGATACAGGTGCAAGTGGAGCATTCTGGCGGCAAACCGATTCCAGAAACCTGTAATTATGCAAATATATAATGTAAAAATAATTACTTTCACGAATGATTTTTGCTGTAGTTTCCAGTTAGTTTACATCGGTGGCACCCATCAGTGTGCAGCATGTTATTATCACTTGTAAAGAATTCTCTTGTGTTTTATATCCCTCATTATATAGGCCTACCCGACTACATTGATAGAATATCTTTGATCGTCCTCCACTGTCATTTGTCGGCTAATCGAATGCGAAATCTAAATTTTTAAAACAATGTGGTCTTGTAAATATGAAACATTCACGCTAGAATGTTTAATATTGGTAACAATTTGCTGACAAATACTGCCTTTTACACAGCACATAATATTCATAGTTTCCATGAAATGCTAGTTTCGCCATTTCTTTTAAACATTTTAAATAAATTATTTAAAAAGCTGAGAGAAACTATTGAGAAGTATTGAAACGTAGCTGGGCAAGCGAGGAGTTCTTTAGGGGGTAGTGAATATAGGCAAACTGTGAACGGAAGAAAAACCTTCGTATTTTTGCAAAGAGTCACACTTGACTGAAGTGGATATAATCTATTTGGCAAATAAATAATAAAACAGTTATTGAAAAGAAAAACATCAGCTTTAAGGGTTTGTTATATTCTTAAAGGCTTATAAAGTATTATATCTGTTAAGAGATAAATTGAATAGTGCTTGAGTTCTAACAATTACCAGACTTACGGGTCTTGTAAGTGGCCTGTTTCTATTATATGCAAAGCCATGTCTGTGCGGTATTTCATAAAGTGTACATGCTCTCTAAATATTTATTAAAAGCTGCGACCTGTTTCCGAAAATGTAAAATTACTTACAGTCTAGAGCTTAGTTGTACGTGCTTGTTGTAGTTTACCTTTTTTGTTGATGTTTTATTATATTTTTTTTGGTAGATTTATAATCAATTGTACCATATATATTTTTAATATTGGAATGATTTATTTGGGAGTTTTTGTACGAATATAAATCTGATAACCTATGGTACAAAATTCAAAAAAAACAAAAATAACGCAAGAGGGAGAAAATAAATTTACCTTGTACATGGCCTGCCTTGACACTGGAGCAGATAGTTTAGTGCGATCGATGTCGGTAGGGCCTAAGTGTTTTATAAACTTCAAATGTAACCGTTTCATGTAGAAGTTTTATTGCCAACAAAACCTTTGAGTTTATTTGACAATTAAAAATATCTTTATAACAGTTAAAGGCAAAAACCTATAAAATTATTTTTTTACT
>JBAIZL010000002.1:293015419-293132919 GCA_036971475.1 Prosapia bicincta
ACTGAATCCGTTAAAAAAAATATCCATGTGCATTTTTTGCTTAACTTGTAATAAATTTCTGAACACCATATGCTTAATGTTATTTATTTAATTTGTCTAATCTTGTATCTGGTTAGTTTTTCATTTTCTCCCTTGCCAAGAGTTATTTGACTGTTCGTTGTGCTTATTCTCAAATAATAACTTATTTTCAGTGTTATTTCTTCTTTTATTCGGCCTTTCACAATCAGTTCGGTTATAATGGCATTATGCTCTCGGATAGCGTAGAAACCTAATAGTCAAGTTAAGAACATATTTACAGTGTACATCATTATCTATACAGTACTCAAATAATAACAAAGGAAGACTGAAAAAATATTGGAAACTTGACAGCGTCAAAGTTTTCAATCGCGTTGGATGTCGGAATTCATGATCGACGGTGTTATATATATAAGACAGTGTGTTATAGTAAGTTTTGTTGTGTGTATGTAAATATACAATTTTAATTCCGATCTTCGAAAAAAATATTTTTGTATAATAGTTTGTAGTTTGAACAAGGTAGCGGGTAGACGCCTCTCTTCGCACCGGTTGAGAGCAAGGCAACAAGTGTTTCCAGTATCAGAGGATTGTTATGTCCTTTATTCGCCCTATCTGATTCCATTCCTTATTCTTTTTCTCACAAGAGGGTATAACTGGTGAATACCTGTTTATGGTCTGGATATGGCGTAAGTACTACACACATGATACCATTATTTTCTGCTATTTCTAGTACCTAGGGATTATCATGACCTTTTCTTCTTCCTAACTAAATGAATGTTCCGCTCCTTATTCTTCGCCTTGAAGGAAACGTAAGACTTAAACACGTCTTTATGTCCCCGATAGCAGTAGGTTTACTTCAGATACTCCACTCTGCCCACGTAATGTCATAATCTTCACTCAGTCTGAGTACCATGATGTCCTTTTCTTTTCCTTTTTACAAACAGATGTAACGGGTAGACAAAGTTTTATCATTCTGATAGATTGTGGGTAAGGGTCTCGACACAGGGATGCAATTTTCCCCCTTGTTTTACCCTTTCGTATCCTTTGTCTTAGACGGAAGTAGACACCTCTTTGAGACCCTGACAGTGAGTAGAGTTACTGGAGGTACGAGACTGTGTACACGTGACACCATAATTTTCCCATTTTCCAATAGCAGGGGATCATTATGTCCTTCTTAATTCCATCTTTCTTTCGTTATGATTCTGGTAGACCTTTTATGATTCTGGTCTACTTCAGGTAAGGGACTCGACACAGGGATGCAAGCTATTTCCAATATCAGGGGATCATTGTATCAGGGGATTATCTTTCGTCCTCCCTAATTCCATTTCCCCTTTCCTATCCTTCGTCTGAGAAGGTTGTAGACACGTCTCTACGTCCCTGAAAGAAAATAGGTTTACAAAATGTACGAGACCAAATATACCATAATTTCCCCCTTTTTCCAAATCCAGAAGATCATTATGTCCTTTCGAATTCCATCTTTCTTTCGCTATTAGAAGAAAGTGTAACGGTTTCCTTTTGTGACTCCAATAGAGAGGAGGCTTCCTCTATTCTGAGTTTCATTATTATGTCCTTCCTAAATCTAGGATCTTAGTTATTCTTCGTCTTACCTGGTAGACACCTCTTTATGACAACTTTATGACCTCATCCTGAGGTGACACGGGTCTCTGTTTACGTGATAACATCGTTCCTAACATTTGTATTTCATGTGGAGGAATTTATGTCACCTACCTAAAATGTGAACACATTCTTTTCTTTCTTAAACTAAAAAAATAGGGAAAAGATTTCTTGACGGCGTCTCAGTAAAAGAATACATTTCCGATAGTTTAATAGAGAACTCTAGAAGCGGCGCAAGAGTATCCGGGAGCATAGTTCACACTAGCTGCCCAAGCGAGTTCCGCTTCCGCTGCCAGCGTACAAACTTTCTATCGAGTTGGACATTCCTTCTGCAACACACAAATCTTGCATCTCCTTACATTCCTGTTCCTCTATGCATGCAAAGGAATGCTTAGCCGTGACGTAATGCGTACGCCAGTGATTTAACAACATAATGATCGCATCCACTCTCTTCCGTCGCGGCAGGGTGTCGCTTTATAACTTGTTTACGTTCCTCCTGACGCCCGAAGTGCCCGCCACCCGCGTTACAACGTAACTTTATTGTGTGACGTAGTAGCGAACGTTTATTAAACATTTCTTTATCGACCTTATTAAAGAAATCATGGCATTCCAAGCTATTGAACTTATTGGGAATTATTGTTTCTTAATTTAGAAAGGGAAAACGAACAGGATGAAAATAAGTGGAAATAATGTAATTTTCGTATCGGTTTTAAAAGACTAGATGGTGTGAATGAAGCATTCATTTAATGTTCTTTGCACAGCAAAATTATATTCAATATCTTACACTGCTGTTAGTTTTATTTCGTTTATTACTTAACTTGAACAAATATATTTTTAAAATAATTTCATTTTTGTAGGTGTCACCGCTGTAGTTGGCGAAAAGCTGTGAACATTTTGTTGGTTCTTTTAAATATATATATATGCTGATACGTATTCCTTCACGGATGGAAAAATATGATGAATTGTTACTATCTGGAGTACATCCGTTCATTCTGCAGTCCATAAATTCGCAGTTCCGACGTTTCGCTAGAATCTCATCCAGCATTGACGAGGTGAACCCAACAACAGTAGAAGAGCGAGTCACTGCTGTTCTCGCTCTTCTACTGTTGTTGGGTTCACCTCGTCAATGCTGGATGAGATTCTAGCGAAACGTCGGAACTGCGAATTTATGGACTGCAGAATGAACGGATGTACTCCAGATAGTAACAATTCATATATATATATATATATATATATATATATATATATATATACATATAGACATGTTTATATAGACCTATATATTAGTATGTCATAAACATAGATAACTTATATTGATTTCTAAGTATTGGAAAAGTGCACCAGGACGTAAAAATAACCTTTTAGTAGTAAGAGGTTTTATTAATTTATAATAAAACAAGTTACACTACATTTGCTCCAGGTTGTAGTAGATTATTCATAATAACATTGTAGATTATACATAGGTTATAATCTGTGTCTTATATTGTTAACATAGATCGTGTTCGATGAATATATGTGTATTCTTTGCATCGTATCTGTGTATTGTGGTTTCACTCAAAAGGCTAACAGGCTCTTGATAATGCTGACATTGATGGTTGATGAAAATCTTAGAGTAGTGTCAATGTACGCCCAGCTTTTGTTGAACAGAATTTGAAGTGGTTTTTACTTTAATTTTGTTGGGTGTTATTAAAACATTGTTTCGTAATTTTGAAAACTGTTTAAATGGAATTTTTCAATTCCTTCTCTTAGTTCACTCTCCCCTTATATATATATATATATATATATATATATATATATATATATATATATATATATATATAACTAATACATATATTAGTTTTATAAGGAAGAGAAACTTTTCACAAAATAGCTAAGGGATGCAATGCACTTTTTTCGTCCCATTTGGTTTACATATGATTATATAAGTAGGTGATAGCATATGAAGTTCAAGTAAGGGATAACAGATGATTTCATAAAACAGCTGATTTTAAGCTGTAGGTTATGTGATAGAACGGCTTATCTAAAGTATATGTTGTGTTAATTTATTCATATTACTGGTAACTATTTAATAAAAAGTAACTAAAATAAAATTTTATTTTGTTACCTAAGTAGGAATTAACTTTAAATAATGTTTTTAATACGCCTACTATTTGTTTTAATTCTAAACGATGCATTGGTAACAAAATAATTTAAAATTCGTTTTTTAGGGTTCTTGACATTTTTAATTGATACTTTGAGAAAATTGTTTAAAGTGTTCATGCTCTGGTCAAACTTTCCGTGTAGATTTTCCGATATTCAGATGAGTGCAGTTTTTTATTTTGTACAAAATAGACATCCTAAACAGAAAACTAAGTAGAGTAGTAAAATTATGTTCGTTGTAAACTTGACAAAACACGTTTCAAAACAATTTATAACATTTACACCTCTATTACTAGGTCATTATAACTCATTGTAAAACACACTTCATCTTATTTTGTTACTAAAGCTCAGAGGTGAGCACGATATTATCTTGACCTTTCACGATACACGATACAGAGTTACGATATCGGCTGCCTCGAGGCACGATCCTCTCCAACGTTACGGAACAGTCTGGTCAACTTTGTCTGTTAAAGAAGTGTGTTACTGTGGCTGGAACTCACGCAATGCGCCTTGTATTGTCAACCTGACGTGTTACGAATCCAATGACGTCATGAGATGCAATTTCCGCCCCTTATATAGCAGGATGTATAACATTAGAAGGAATACAACAGTATTGAGATGTATTAATAAACTGTAGCACAGTCATTTTCATGCATTTAATGCCATTCTAACTAGCTGAATACAATTTTATAACAAGTAATACAAAACAAAATAAAATTTAGAGTCCATTCCTACTTAGGTCAACAATTTTTTTTTCATTTTGATTTCTTATTAAATAATTACAATCAATAAATAAAATAACATAAACCATGAGTTAAAACGGTCGTTCTATCAAATCACCTATATAAAATCAGCTGTTTTATGAAATCATATGTTATTACTGATTGAACGAAATAACTATATTGCATACCTTTTGTATAGGAGTTTTTCTCTTATATAAAACTAAAATTAATTCATTATTAAATTAAATAAATATTTATTTGAAAACAACTGAATAAACGTCAAGTGTCATCCACTATAAGTTTAAAAAAATATTTGAACTTGTGATAAAAAGTATTATAATGACAACTGAAAATTTGAACAAGATATATATATATATATATATATATATATATATATATATATATATATATATATATATATGGTGATATGTTTTCTTGTAATATAGTTAATAAATTAAAAATATTTCAAAAACAAAATACTTTCATTGCATATATTTTCCAAAGCTTTTCGCCGATAAAACAGTATCAGCATCTTCAGGGAAAATAATTATTTAACAAAATATTTTTACAAAAATGTTGTAAAACATGGCGAAAAGCTTTGGATAATATATGCAATAAAAGTATTCTTGTTTTTGAAATATTTTTAATTTATTATATATATATATATATATATATATATATATATATATATATATATATATATATATATATTCCTATGTTGGAACCACACCAATGTTAGAAAGTGAAAACATGTAAATGAGTAGTATGAGAGCGGTATTTACAAGGTGTCTTGAATTAAAGGTGACGAAAACAAAAGATGCGGTCTAGGTAGCGGTCAATAGTGTCGTCAAAAATTTGTTGCTTTTTTAAGCAAAAAATGTCTTTGTTAAGGGTTGGAACTATTGGCGTAAACATATATAGTTGTAAACTGAAATAGTCTGAGTGCCCGTGCTTAGCCTAACTATTCTAAACAAAATTCAAATAAATTCCTACTGAGGCTAACAAAGATTATTTTAGATACCCTAAATAAATTCCTACTGAGGCTAACAAAGATTATTTTAGATACCCTAAATAAATTCCTACTGAGGCTAACAAAGATTATTTTAGATACCCTAAATAAATTCCTACTGAGGCTAACAAAGATTATTTTAGATACCCTAAATAAATTCCTACTGAGGCTAACAAAGATTATTTTAGATACCCTAAATAAATTCCTACTGAGGCTAACAAAGATTATTTTAGATACCCTAAATAAATTCCTACTGAGGCTAACAATGATTATTTTAGATACCCTAAATAAATTCCTACTGAGGCTAACAAAGATTATTTTAGATACCCTAAATAAATTCCTACTGAGGCTAACAAAGATTATTTTAGATACCCTAAATAAATTCCTACTGAGGCTAACAAAGATTATTTTAGATACCCTAAATAAATTCCTACTGAGGCTAACAAAGATTATTTTAGATACCCTAAATAAATTCATACTGAGGCTAACAAAGATTATTTTAGATACCCTAAATAAATTCCTACTGAGGCTAACAAAGATTATTTTAGATACCCTAAATAAATTCCTACTGAGGCTAACAAAGATTATTTTAGATACCCTAAATAAATTCCTACTGAGGCTAACAAAGATTATTTTAGATACCCTAAATAAATTCCTACTGAGGCTAACAAAGATTATTTTAGATACCCTAAATAAATTCCTACTGAGGCTAACAAAGATTATTTTAGATACCCTAAATAAATTCCTACTGAGGCTAACAAAGATTATTTTAGATACCCTAAATAAATTCCTACTGAGGCTAACAAAGATTATTTTAGATACCCTAAATAAATTCCTACTGAGGCTAACAAAGATTATTTTAGATACCCTAAATAAATTCCTACTGAGGCTAACAAAGATTATTTTAGATACCCTAAATAAATTCCTACTGAGGCTAACAAAGATTATTTTAGATACCCTAAATAAATTCCTACTGAGGCTAACAAAGATTATTTTAGATACCCTAAATAAATTCCTACTGAGGCTAACAAAGATTATTTTAGATACCCTAAATAAATTCCTACTGAGGCTAACAAAGATTATTTTAGATACCCTAAATAAATTCCTACTGAGGCTAACAAAGATTATTTTAGATACCCTAAATAAATTCCTACTGAGGCTAACAAAGATTATTTTAGATACCCTAAATAAATTCCTACTGAGGCTAACAAAGATTATTTTAGATACCCTAAATAAATTCCTACTGAGGCTAACAAAGATTATTTTAGATACCCTAAATAAATTCCTACTGAGGCTAACAAAGATTATTTTAGATACCCTAAATAAATTCCTACTGAGGCTAACAAAGATTATTTTAGATACCCTAAATAAATTCCTACTGAGGCTAACAAAGATTATTTTAGATACCCTAAATAAATTCCTACTGAGGCTAACAAAGATTATTTTAGATACCCTAAATAAATTCCTACTGAGGCTAACAAAGATTATTTTAGATACCCTAAATAAATTCCTACTGAGGCTAACAAAGATTATTTTAGATACCCTAAATAAATTCCTACTGAGGCTAACAAAGATTATTTTAGATACCCTAAATAAATTCCTACTGAGGCTAACAAAGATTATTTTAGATACCCTAAATAAATTCCTACTGAGGCTAACAAAGATTATTTTAGATACCCTAAATAAATTCCTACTGAGGCTAACAAAGATTATTTTAGATACCCTAAATAAATTCCTACTGAGGCTAACAAAGATTATTTTAGATACCCTAAATAAATTCCTACTGAGGCTAACAAAGATTATTTTAGATACCCTAAATAAATTCCTACTGAGGCTAACAAAGATTATTTTAGATACCCTAAATAAATTCCTACTGAGGCTAACAAAGATTATTTTAGATACCCTAAATAAATTCCTACTGAGGCTAACAAAGATTATTTTAGATACCCTAAATAAATTCCTACTGAGGCTAACAAAGATTATTTTAGATACCCTAAATAAATTCCTACTGAGGCTAACAAAGATTATTTTAGATACCCTAAATAAATTCCTACTGAGGCTAACAAAGATTATTTTAGATACCCTAAATAAATTCCTACTGAGGCTAACAAAGATTATTTTAGATACCCTAAATAAATTCCTACTGAGGCTAACAAAGATTATTTTAGATACCCTAAATAAATTCCTACTGAGGCTAACAAAGATTATTTTAGATACCCTAAATAAATTCCTACTGAGGCTAACAAAGATTATTTTAGATACCCTAAATAAATTCCTACTGAGGCTAACAAAGATTATTTTAGATACCCTAAATAAATTCCTACTGAGGCTAACAAAGATTATTTTAGATACCCTAAATAAATTCCTACTGAGGCTAACAAAGATTATTTTAGATACCCTAAATAAATTCCTACTGAGGCTAACAAAGATTATTTTAGATACCCTAAATAAATTCCTACTGAGGCTAACAAAGATTATTTTAGATACCCTAAATAAATTCCTACTGAGGCTAACAAAGATTATTTTAGATACCCTAAATAAATTCCTACTGAGGCTAACAAAGATTATTTTAGATACCCTAAATAAATTCCTACTGAGGCTAACAAAGATTATTTTAGATACCCTAAATAAATTCCTACTGAGGCTAACAAAGATTATTTTAGATACCCTAAATAAATTCCTACTGAGGCTAACAAAGATTATTTTAGATACCCTAAATAAATTCCTATTGAGGCTAACAAAGATTATTTTAGATACCCTAAATAAATTCCTACTGAGGCTAACAAAGATTATTTTAGATACCCTAAATAAATTCCTACTGAGGCTAACAAAGATTATTTTAGATACCCTAAATAAATTCCTACTGAGGCTAACAAAGATTATTTTAGATACCCTAAATAAATTCCTACTGAGGCTAACAAAGAGAAAATTATTTTAGATTATTTTAGGCTAAATAAATTCAATTCTATTAAGGAACACACAAAACTAATAATTATGAAAATCACTCATTGCTAATGAAGTAACCAGATGATAAAATTCATGCAATTGTCTCTCAAAATAATTTAATTTTAAAAATTTTATTTAAATAATATACAGTAATAATCATAATTTACTTAATCAACTTAAACTGATATCAGTATTACAAGAGCTGCTTAAATTGTTTACTTCGATTTTTAATACATATTTCAGTACGGTCATTGATTCTCTAACATTATTGGACTGTTTTTTTTTTATTTCTTGGGCAGCAATCATGGTTCTGTGTAAAGTTCTTTGTCCGATTTTTGAGCAAACGCTGATATCTTCACGTGTCCTTATACAAAGAAATCTAAGGGGCTCAAATCGGGGGGGGGGGGTGACTTGAAAGACAACTATTCCGTTTTTGTCCACTTTGTTTACATTATTTTTTGAGAGTAAAATTCTCTACAAATTTTATTGAACATTTTCTATAATGTTAATAAGCAATTTAACGGAGTTATTGTAGTCCAAACGCAAAAAAGTGTTTTCGACCCTAACCTTTTTTGCTTTACCCTAATTTTCTCTTAAACAATTGGAGATAGAGTCCAGGGACAGGTTTTATACGATTTGATCGTTCGTTTTACATAAAACTTATTCAATTTACAAACTCAATTAACTCCCTAAAAGTTTTCTGGTTATATCTTTGATCCTGTATAACCATTACGCCCTAGAATACCTGTTTCTGGGAGGTACTGCTATAACTCTCCAACGAAGCATTTCCGGACCTATATTTATGTGAACGTCTTTCATTAATTTGGTGAGATGAATAAGCGTGTGCAGTATGACAGATTCCTCCTGAAACACCCTGTATACACACTCAGGTTTATATAAAATATATAATTTGGTAGAATTATGTTATTTTGGCTCATTGTAAACACTAGGACTTGAAGCATAACGTATTGGCGTGACGGTTAAACGGACCCTGTTCTGAACATTCCACATAATGACCCTTTTTCCGAGAGAATGAGTTGTACGTTTTTATGAGAAAAATACATGGCATTACGTCATAGCTAAAGAGTTCTTTCTTTCCAGCTGTTTTCTCTCCGTGAAAATAATCTTGTTGTCGGTGTCGATTTAGTTTCTTTTTTCCTTGCTATTTGCTTGTTATCAGTAAAGCAAACTGTTATAAACAAGTAAACACGTACTGCAAAGAGCTAATTCAATTGTGTTCGGTTCTGAGTTGATTGTACTTCCCGTAATAACAACAGTTAGCAGTCGGTCTCATTGATCACTCTCGTACCGCTGTACTACAACTACGGTGGTTCGGGAGTGGAACGAATCGCTACAATTGATTCCGAGCGCGCACCGAACAGGTTACAAAGCCATTGTGTACAGTGCACGCTACTGCATTGATGTTTTATTCCGGTCTCTTAATAGACACAGATTATAGCGAACAGTGTAGTGGTAAAATAGCGTCGTTTTAAATTTTACATAAAAAATTTCTTCAGTTGATAATTTGATAATATAAAAATATTGAACATTTTTAAGGTTTGTTTATTAAAATTGTAGAGCTGTTGTTTACATAAAATTTCTTTATTTTCTGCCAATTTTATTTGTATTTATTTCAAATTTTATACTTAAATATTATAATTTAATTTCCCGAATTAATGCTGTAAAATTCGAAAGCAAAAAAACATTGAACAAAAATCTAAATTTTGCTTTTGTATCCAGCTAATGCCAGCTATCGGACGTTTGTATGAAATTGCGATCGTGTCTATCGCCTTCTGACGACACCTAAATATCTTTAATAAAATTTAATATATGTTGCTGGAGCCGTTGGAATTGATTCACTTTTGCAGCGGCGACCTCTTCTCTCACACTCTTCATCTTTAGGTCTCTAAAGATGACGTAACATGGAGCCGTCAATATGGGTCTCAACACGTTATTTTGGAAGCGTTCAATAACTTGAAGATTGTTGCTCGTGGTGCATTTCCCAGAGTGGTAACCATACAGGCTTGAGCACTTGCTCATACACCAACAGTGTACTCACTATATCGGTCCATGAGCCACGTCATAGTCGTAGTCTTCTCTATAGGATCTCCATGTCAGCTTTGTTTTCTTTGTGTATGAGTTTTAGTTCTGCTTAGCGCCCAACGTTAGGCATAGGTATTTTACCTTTTGCTATAACGTACGAGTTGCCCTTTTATTATGAAGTATTTTTGCTCTTTGCGTTATTGGTAAATACAACTTGAACTGACTTCGTTAAACTTTATGCGTTACTGTCTGGTCCAGGATTAGCTGTTGCGTTAGCCTCCTTTTGTGTGACGAACAAGAAAGCGGTGTCTCTGGAAAGGCGCTTTCGTTAACTGGTATACCTCTTGTATAGAGACGGCACAAACAACGGGTCAACAGCACTACCCTGAGGCATCCCTACGACGATGTCCTTGAGACTGGATTACTCTCTATCTTGTTTGACGCGGACAATTCTGACAGTAAGGTAGGGCTTGAGTATTTGCAATTCGTATGGAACGTCCCATGGAGTTTTGAACTTTGACAAGGTCAGAGTCTTGGCAGACGTCGAGGAAAACGCCAGAGTCTACCTTTTTCGTCTCCAAGGTCTCTACAACTATTTTCTCAATTCGATGCACCTGGTCTATAGTAGAGCTCTTATTCTGGAAGCTGGCTTGGTAATTAGGAACTAAGCCCCGCTCTTGAGTTATCGGTTTAGTCGCTCCAGCAATAGTTTATACAAAAACATTGACATCACCGACAGAACAATATTGTAGGATGGTATGTTTTGTCATTCGGTGGATTTCTGACTTTGCAATAGTTGCCTGTTTCGACTGCCTTCCTCTCACTCAGAACGTATTTTATCCGGAAGGACACATTAATCAGATGTAAAAGGAGTCCCCTTATTTGGCAACTCTTATAGGATTTGCTAGGTGATTGAGTTTCATGGTTGGATATTTTGCTAATTCTTCCTGAAAATCTTTGAAGATTACTTGTTTAATCGTTAGAGTATCAGTTCTCGTTACGTATGTGGTATTTTCATTGGCAGTTTATTTTGGGAAATGAGTAAAGATGTCTGCAGTTAGTCCGAAAAGATTTATTTTTCCTTCATTAGGTCATATGCCATTGACATCTCTAATTTGTGATATTTGTGTTTTCCCCCTCTTGAGTGAACTTGTGGCTCGCTACAAGAAGTAGTCGCTTTTCTTACTTCCCGCCAGACTATGCTGATAACTGCTGACTGCGGTATTATTGGTTTGGCGTAACGAACACTCCAACCAGAGCTTACGGTTTCTACCGATTTCCCAGAACTACTCAGGACCAGTAGGTAGATCCATTCTGACCCATTATACACGTGTAGATAGACCCGTGTTTCCGTATCGCTGGAATTCCACCTCCGATTGGTTCTCTCCAGGGAGTGCAATAAAAGCTTTACTCACTCTCTGGCTCACCTAAGGGCCCAAAATCTCAACCTGGGGATTAGAGTTTTCAGAGCAGATAGTGCGTTTAACACCTCCCACTAATTGTTGATAGCAGAAAGTGAAGACTTTTGCCGGTATGCTTTTGAAGTAGAAAGGAAACAAACGGTGAAATATCTTTCTTCTTCTTTCTACATCTAAAGAATAGAGTTAGTGAAGACATTTACCCAGTGTTTTAAAAACATTTTTCAGAAGAAAGACAGGTGGTTGCCTCATATCCCTTCATACTTTAAATGCCAAGGCAGTGCATAATGTACGAGATTATCTACAGTTTAGCCTGTGAATCTACGCCCTTAAGAATCTAACCTTAAACTTGTGGCTCTCATTCCGGGTGACTAGCGTCAGTCCCGAGAAGGGGCGCTAGTCTTCAAGAGCCCGAAATTCCGACGGTACAACCTGGACCTCTTACCGGTACGAAACCACACTCCCGTCATCACTACGGTTTCAATCGATTTTCCAGCCCTACTCGAAACCAGTAGTATCTTCCAGTTCTATCCAGGTAGAGAGAGTAAAGACCCCTGGTATGTAAGCTATGGGTTGAGTGTATCAGGACCAAACTTGACGCCTCCCACTTACACATCGCCGCCGGGACTGGATTCCGGGATGAAAGTGAAACGAAAGTGACGTACGACTATCTGTACTCTGCATGTTTTCCCCTTCTCAGAGCGAAGAGAGTGTACCCACTCGGCTCTCGGAAGTAAACCGTAATTTGAAATTAACTCGAAACATTTAGAAAAGATTTTATGGAAAGTGACAAAATTGGAGTATAATGTTGTAGAGCACGCGATGCGGTCACGATGTTGCGGGCTTGCTGTGCTCGCCGTTTTATCTTACTTCGTTATTTTAATGATTCAGTTTCCAATAATATACTTTCCAACCAGACTTGTCTCTGTTAATAACACAACCTAAGGTAACCACGGCATTTTTGTTTTTAAGTTGGACGTTGCAATTAAAATTGTTCTATCATTTGAAATACACATGTAACGCCCACCTGTGCATTACATAGATCCGTTTATTATCGTTTAAACTTACAGTAAAACTCCTAAGGTAGAGTGATAGGCTCACCCAAAACCCGTCTAACTTTCATAATACAATAATGACTTAATTAATATCAATTAGATGGGCTAAGAGATAAAGGCGTTTTACATCGCTTAATATGGCCTAGGCCGCCTAGGGGATAAATGTTTTCATACCACTTATATGGGCTAAGAGATAAAGACGGCCTATGTCACTTAGATCACGTAGGTCGTATTGGGGATAAAGCTGTTTTATACCACTTATTTGGGCTTAGAGATAAAGACGTTTTACATCGCTTAATATGGCCTAGGCCGCCTAGGGGATAAATGTTTTCATACCACTTAGATATATACTACTCATATGACCTAGGAAATAAAGACGTATTATACCACTTGGATAGCATAGGTCACCTAGGAGATAAAGACTTTTATAATACTTATATGACCTAGGAAATAAAGACGTATTATACCACTTGGATAGCATAGGTCACCTAGGGGATAAAGACTTTTATACTACTTATATGGCCTAGGAAATAAAGACGTATTATACCATTTGGATAGCATAGGTCACCTGGGAGATAAAGACTTTTATAATACTTATATGACCTAGGAAATAAAGACGTATTATACCACTTGGATAGCATAGGTCACCTAGGAGATAAAGACTTTTATACTACTTATATGGCCTAGGAAATAAAGACGTATTATACCACTTGGATAGCATAGGTCACCTAGGAGATAAAGACTTTTATAATACTTATATGACCTAGGAAATAAAGACGTATTATACCACTTGGATAGCATAGGTCACCTAGGAGATAAAGACTTTTATAATACTTATATGACCTAGGAAATAAAGACGTATTATACCACTTGGATAGCATAGGTCACCTAGGAGATAAAGACGTTTATACTACTTATATGACCTAGGAAATAAAGACGTATTATACCACTTGGATAGCATAGGTCACCTAGGAGATAAAGACTTTTATAATACTTATATGACCTAGGAAATAAAGACGTATTATACCACTTGGATAGCATAGGTCACCTAGGGGATAAAGACTTTTATACTACTTATATGACCTAGGAAATAAAGACGTATTATACCACTTGGATAGCATAGGTCACCTAGGGGATAAAGACTTTTATACTACTTATATGACCTAGGAAATAAAGACGTATTATACCACTTGGATAGCATAGGTCACCTAGGGGATACAGACTATTATACTACTTATATGACCTAGGAAATAAAGACGTATTATACCACTTGGATAGCATAGGTCACCTAGGAGATAAAGACTTTTATACTACTTATATGACCTAGGAAATAAAGACGTATTATACCACTTGGATAGCATAGGTCACCTAGGAGATAAAGACTTTTATACTACTTATATGACCTAGGAAATAAAGACGTATTATACCACTTATATGACCTAGGAAATAAAGACGTATTATACCACTTGGATAGCATAGGTCACCTAGGAGATAAAGACTTTTATACTACTTATATGACCTAGGAAATAAAGACGTATTATACTACTTGGATAGCATAGGTCACCTAGGAGATAAAGACTTTTATACTACTTATATGACCTAGGAAATAAAGACGTATTATACTACTTGGATAGCAAGGGTCACCTAGGAGATAAAGACTTTTATACTACTTATATGGCCTAGGAAATAAAGACGTATTATACTACTTGGATAGCATAGGTCACCTAGGAGATAAAGACTTTTATACTACTTATATGACCTAGGAAATAAAGACGTATTATACCACTTGGATAGCATAGGTCACCTAGGAGATAAAGACTTTTATACTACTTATATGACCTAGGAAATAAAGACGTATTATACCACTTGGATAGCATAGGTCACCTAGGAGATAAAGACTTTTATACTACTTATATGACCTAGGAAATAAAGACGTATTATACTACTTATATGACTTAGGAAATAAAGACGTATTATACCACTTGGATAACATAGGTCACCTAGGAGATAAAGACTTTTATACTACTTATATGACCTAGGAAATAAAGACGTATTATACCACTTGGATAGCATAGGTCACCTAGGGGATAAAGACTTTTATACTACTTATATGACCTAGGAAATAAAGACGTATTATACCACTTGGATAGCATAGGTCACCTAGGAGATAAAGACTTTTATACTACTTATATGACCTAGGAAATAAAGACGTATTATACCACTTGGATAGCATAGGTCACCTAGGAGATAAAGACTTTTATACTACTTATATGACGTAGGAAATAAAGACGTATTATACCACTTGGATAGCATAGGTCACCTAGGAGATAAAGACTTTTATACTACTTATATGATCTAGGAAATAAAGACGTATTATACCACTTGGATAGCATAGGTCACCTAGGGGATAAAGACTTTTATACTACTTATATGACCTAGGAAATAAAGACGTATTATACCACTTGGATAGCATAGGTCACCTAGGAGATAAAGACTTTTATACTACTTATATGACCTAGGAAATAAAGACGTATTATACCACTTGGATAGCATAGGTCACCTAGGAGATAAAGACTTTTATACTACTTATATGACCTAGGAAATAAAGACGTATTATACTACTTATATGACCTAGGAAATAAAGACGTATTATACCACTTGAATAGCATAGGTCACCTAGGAGATAAAGACTTTTATACTACTTATATGACCTAGGAAATAAAGACGTATTATACCACTTGGATAGCATAGGTCACCTAGGAGATAAAGACTTTTATACTACTTATATGACCTAGGAAATAAAGACGTATTATACCACTTGGATAGCATAGGTCACCTAGGAGATAAAGACTTTTATACTACTTATATGACCTAGGAAATAAAGACGTATTATACCACTTGGATAGCATAGGTCACCTAGGGGATAAAGACTTTTATACTACTTATATGACCTAGGAAATAAAGACGTATTATACCTCTTGGATAGCATAGGTCACCTAGGGCATAAAGACTTGTATACTACTTATATGACCTAGGAAATAAAGACGTATTATACCACTTGGATAGCATAGGTCACCTAGGGGATAAAGACTTTTATACTACTTATATGACCTAGGAAATAAAGACGTATTATACCACTTGGATAGCATAGGTCACCTAGGGGATAAAGACTTTTATACTACTTATATGACCTAGGAAATAAAGACGTATTATACCACTTGGATAGCATAGGTCACCTAGGAGATAAAGACTTTTATACTACTTATACGACCTAGGAAATAAAGACGTATTATACCACTTGGATAGCATAGGTCACCTAGGGGATAAAGACTTTTATACTACTTATATGACCTAGGTAATAAAGACGTATTATACCACTTGGATAGCATAGGTCACCTAGGGGATAAAGACTTTTATACTACTTATATGACCTAGGAGATAAAGACTTTTATACTACTTATATGACCTAGGAAATAAAGAGACGTATTATACCACTTGGATAGCATAGGTCACCTAGGGGATAAAGACTTTTATACTACTTATATGACCTAGGTAATAAAGACGTATTATACCACTTGGATAGCATAGGTCACCTAGGGGATAAAGACTTTTATACTACTTATATGACCTAGGAAATAAAGACGTATTATACTACTTATATGACCTAGGAAATAAAGACGTATTATACCACTTGAATAGCATAGGTCACCTAGGAGATAAAGACTTTTATACTACTTATATGACCTAGGAAATAAAGACGTATTATACCACTTGGATAGCATAGGTCACCTAGGAGATAAAGACTTTTATACTACTTATATGACCTAGGAAATAAAGACGTATTATACCACTTGGATAGCATAGGTCACCTAGGAGATAAAGACTTTTATACTACTTATATGACCTAGGAAATAAAGACGTATTATACCACTTGGATAGCATAGGTCACCTAGGGGATAAAGACTTTTATACTACTTATATGACCTAGGAAATAAAGACGTATTATACCTCTTGGATAGCATAGGTCACCTAGGGCATAAAGACTTGTATACTACTTATATGACCTAGGAAATAAAGACGTATTATACCACTTGGATAGCATAGGTCACCTAGGGGATAAAGACTTTTATACTACTTATATGACCTAGGAAATAAAGACGTATTATACCACTTGGATAGCATAGGTCACCTAGGGGATAAAGACTTTTATACTACTTATATGACCTAGGAAATAAAGACGTATTATACCACTTGGATAGCATAGGTCACCTAGGAGATAAAGACTTTTATACTACTTATACGACCTAGGAAATAAAGACGTATTATACCACTTGGATAGCATAGGTCACCTAGGGGATAAAGACTTTTATACTACTTATATGACCTAGGTAATAAAGACGTATTATACCACTTGGATAGCATAGGTCACCTAGGGGATAAAGACTTTTATACTACTTATATGACCTAGGAGATAAAGACTTTTATACTACTTATATGACCTAGGAAATAAAGAGACGTATTATACCACTTGGATAGCATAGGTCACCTAGGGGATAAAGACTTTTATACTACTTATATGACCTAGGTAATAAAGACGTATTATACCACTTGGATAGCATAGGTCACCTAGGGGATAAAGACTTTTATACTACTTATATGACCTAGGAAATAAAGACGTAATATACCACTTGGATAGCATAGGTCACCTAGGGGATAAAGACTTTTTATACCACTTAGATGGCCTAAAGGATAAATACCTTTTATGCCACATAGATGGCTTAGGGATTAAAGACGTTCTACAGTAGCGTATACCACTTAGATGACGCGCCACTTAGTTCTGGCACATCAATAGACAAAGAAGTCTCAGGATCAACAAATGATACCCTTAGTTATAATGGCATTTTTCCTAAGACCTTCCCTTCTATATAGCCTACCTCTTATAAGGGGTATAACCTCTTTACGACCCCGATACAGAGTAAGTCTACATTACGCCATACAACTCACCCTGTATGCGGTAATAGTGGCTTTATGCCACTAAGTTGATCTTTCCTGAACTTGCTACTGTGAGCAAGTGTTTACGTATTGACATTGGTTCAAAGTGTAATAAGATAATCAGCTTGTTATGCTGCAATCAGCTGGAGCTCGTCTAATAAGCTATTTGCAATAAGTAACTTTCTTCATTTTTTTACAACTATATAAATCAGCTGTGGTGTAATGTTTAATTTAAATAAATCACACCTCTATACCACAAATAACCTTTTCATTTATTTAACACCTAAAGTACATTTCCATTGTAGAACAATCATCCTCAGAGGTAATATACAATCAAAATACTACGAAACAAAGTTAGTTTATTTTGTAAATTACCTCTGACGATGATTTCTGTACAGCCGAAATATACGTAAGGTTTTAAATAAATGAAAAAGTTATTTTCAAGCTTATATATATATATATATATCTTGTACAATTTTTCAGTCGTTAATAAAATTCGTTTTATTCATCCAATCAAGTTCAAATACATTTTTTTAAACCTATAGTGGATGACAATTATGTTGATACAGTTTTTTTTGAAATATTTATTCAATAATTAAATTATAAATATTTGGGGGTCTAGCCGGATTCGAACTGAGAATCTTCATGTTCGAAATCTAGTTTGCCTTGGCACTGCGCCAACCTTCCAATACCTAGAAATATATTTCTCAAACATGTATATGAATGTTTTCCCCCTTGTACCTCCATTGTACAACCTTACCATGGTTGCCATGGTTACTACACAATATCATAAATAGTGCTCTAGGGTGACTAAAACAAAAGTTTGCTTTGTTAGCCTCAGTAGGAATTTATTTACTTTTTTTTATACGACTTGTCTTTTCATTTTGTTTGAAACCGGAAAACAATTCTACGATTTTTATGTCTTTGAAAAGAAAACATGTAGGCCTACTATATTATTGAAGCACAGTGGAATTAGATAGACACATTCTTCCATTACCTTTTTATGTTTGCCCTCCATTACGTAGCTTAATATCATTACAGTTGGAAACTGGGAAAATAGATTGGATTAAAACCTCCTTGCGGGAAATTTGAAGAGGGGCAAAATACAAGTACGTGACTGCTGGCGATCGTGTCAGGGTGGAGGCCATTTCCTGAATGGAATTGGAGTGTGTAGAGCGGCTGATTGGAGGGTAACTATATAGGACCGGACGATGGGTAACTGGATTAAGTAATGAAATGCTCTAAATTTTTAAATCAGTATTTCCTAGCATTACCTTGAATTTTGGTTATATTCTGTATGAGCCACGAATATATGTTTGACAGATAAAGTAGCCTACTTGACAAAGATTAGATCAAGATTTTTATATACTTGTACGTCTATGCTAGGCAAAAATACATTATAAACAAAAGAAAAGTGATTTTATCTCTCGCAAATTATAAATATTAGTTAATAATTACGTTTAATTGTCGTAAAGTGTAAAAACATAACCTCACTTTAGAAACACGCTCAACTAAAAATATTCTACAGGAATTATCGTATTATCTTATACTATGTTACTAAGCACGTGCATTAAAATATAGGTAGAATGATAGGCTTAGGTTAGGTTATAAAAAGTAATTAAATTTCCTAGCATCAAATTACGAACGATCGATAACTGATAACTCAGTCTGGCCTTCCCTCCGGATTCACACGTCAACTTACAACGTGCGAGGGGAAACAAGTTATGGAAATTCTTGTTTATTTTGCGTCTTGCGCGTCACCGTTGTGGAATTGACTTTTTATTGCAATTAGCAAGAACGTTTACAGTTATGTTAGGGTTTGTTATAACATTTAGAAGAGAGTACTTTTTGTAACGTAAACTAACTGGTTGATGCATTGGACGCTAGCGGAAGCCAACGTACTACTGTATATATTATTTTATAACCAAAGCTAAACGAAATACCTTGTTCTTTATTATAAAATATTATAAATAACTAATTTAATTGAAAAATAAGGGCTCTGTTTTATAAAGACACATAAAGTTTGAAGTGTTTGTCAATTGAGGTTATGTTCGTATTATTTCAGATTTTAATCACTATTTATGATGTGGAAAAGTTTTTAACTCTTTCTCGTTCCTTAGAATGTGTTTTAGTAGCATATTTAAACACGAAAACATCGAAGTCTGAGCAATGTTTTACATTTAGGCTATTACCTGTAAAATAGGATTTTGAATACAAAACGAAATAATTAATTAACCTAACCTAACCTTCCAATCTATATGGCTAATTTAGAATTTCGTACAAAGCAGATTATACAACATTCCCAAATAACAAATTATCTATATTTTATTTTCAAAGAGTTCAATATTTAAAACGCTTTCAAAACATATTTTTTGATATTTAATTAACACAAAATAAAATAAATATCGAAGGCTTTCAGAAAACACAACGTCTTATATAGCTCAGGTCAGAAACAGTAATTTTACGATGCATTTACAAACAGAAAGAAGAATTTGACGGACGCCTCTACAATCACAACAAATTTCACCCACTTGTCGGTTTCTCTGACGATGCAATGATGAAGTACTTAGCGAAGACGCTCAAAAAAGCAACATTAATTATTTTTACGAAAACCGTTTAATATAATAAATAATAACAATTAGTGCAGAATATTTATATTGTAGATACACATTCCTTCACGGATAAAACAAAGTGCGGAGTTTTTTTTCCGCAGAAGATACGTTGCGTTCAATTTACTCTTTATTTAAATAAATATTGCAACGACGACCCCTAAAACCACATTGTCATCTTGGTGAGACTCCAGTGCTACGTTTGTACAGGAACGTTGACCTCGAACTATAACACACACAGGATTTCAAAACCTGGATTCGTTTTAAAAGTTACTGAAAGTTTTTCTTCGAGTATTAATTTTAAAAGATTAATTTACATCATTATATCTTCGTTTGTTAAGCCTAATTAGTCACTATTGTTTGGTCAGTAAATATTTCTATTAAGGTTATCTTGAGGACGTCTACATTGCCTTTATAAGGCTGCATGACTTCATATCAAGTTTCACTGCACGAACAGTCCCCATGGTCGTATTATCTAGATGGCGGTGGTATCCCTCAGAGATAACCTGTTTGCCTCTATGTATAAGGTGTCTCGATAAATTGGCATTAATACGTCAAGCATTGTGTTTTCAAAACAACTGATTTAGGGACTAAGATCTTTTATAGGGTTTGAAAAACGTCCGTAACGTTTAGGAAAACTTTGGCAATTTTTCAAATATATGAAACTTTATAAAAATGTTCAATTACCATAGGTCCAGAACATCTATTATAAATTATAAAGAAATAAATTATAACATGAGAACTGATAACCTGTTTCTAAAGAAATCTCGTACATTTAAACACAGTTTCCTGAAGCACTAGGTAAAAGATATATGAAAAAATATTAACATTAAGATATTGAATGATTTCTGTTTTTTATATTAGTGCTAAATTAGTAAAAATAACTCTTGGCTATAGTGATATTAATGTTTTAAAGTTATAATGTCTGTAATTTTTAAGATTTTAGTGGGAATATTTTCATATACCTTTAACCAAAGGAAAAGACAACCGGGTTGATTCGAGCGAACTTCAATAAAATCAATTGATTCGTCTTCATGATAAGAACTAGCCCATAGGAAATATAAATTTCGTCTCATTCTCCTGTTCTTTTCTTTTCTTTATCTTGACGTGTTTGTCTATTTCCCAGAATATTTAACACCCTGTATAAGATAATATATCTATCTGCGTAGCAATAGGCCGAGCATGGGAATCAGGCCAAGGGCAAAATACTTTTCAAAGCTCTACATACAAAATAATTTACTATTTATTCTTGATAATAATATTTATAATGGTCTTAAAAATAAAATATAATCCGAGTATTAGCATAATAGGGAAGTATTGGCGTATATCACGAAGGAGTCTACTGGCTTTTGGTTTCATACAAGTACAGTAAAATGAATCTGGTAGTTTGGGTTCACAGCATTACGTTATGGATGATTGGTCCACTTGAATTTATCGCTCATGATAGTTCCCTGAGGATTAAGATACTAGGGATGGATTTACAGGATTAAATCACTGAAGTTGAGGGTCATTGGCTGTGGTAGGGATCACGAAGGGTTACTACACTTACGAAGAGGTTTACTAGGGATTACGAACTGATCCTGGCACTGGAAATGGTTCCACTGAAGACTTTAAATGGGGATTATAAACAACGATATATAGTAACATAATAAAATTATATTAAATTTATATTACAATGAAAATATTGAATCATTCTAGTTTGTAACTTCTTGTGTGCTAGATTGTATTTTGTAATAAGACCTTCTGATGATGATGACATGGTCATCGAAATGTACATAAGGGTTTAACCTTAAGTAACTTGTTATATTTGTTATTTTTGATTATTTTTGTGGAATTGGGGTTCATCCAATATTTTCATTGTAATATATTGTACCACTGTGCTCTTTATATTGTGTATTAAATTTATAATTCAAAATAGAAAACCTTTCATCTATTCTCTATTACAAGCATCGGTTCTAGTTCAGCTGTTTCCATCAGATAAACTGTCATTTCCACAGCTAACATGAATCCAGCCTCAACATTCTTTAGCGTCATAGAGTGTGCGTAGGCAGGTATTTAGCCAATTAGCATCTTTCACCTTTGTCTTAACATCAACATTTTGTTGATTACAATGGCCGTGGTTAAATTCCAATCGAGCCAATTAATTGGATGCTTAATGCTATTTATAACTGATCAACAGAACAACAAACACTTGTCTGTTTTATTCTACATTCCTGCCATTGTTTGAAAAGTTTAAATGAAAATTCCACAAAGATAACATAGTCTAGTGTTTACACATAATATTTACGGCTCCATTGACAATTCTTTAAAGATTCTGCCATGTCAACGTAAATAATTAATTAGGAGCTGAACTGTTTAAAGTAATTTGTTTAGTGTTGAATCTAATTCTTAGTTGCATTTTTAAAATTAGTTTTAATAGTTAAATTCAGTTATTTATAAATGTAACCCTAATTAACGTTTTTAGTTATACGTATATAAAAACATCTTTGCGTGATTATGCTTCTTGATTATAACTCAACCATATCAATTATTGCTTATTTATAGAAAAAAGGCTCTGGAATCGTCCCAAGGTGGGCTGTTGTTTGTTTCCTAGGGTTGCTTATTTATAGGAGGCTCTGGAATCGTCCTAAGGTGGGTTGTAAAGGTCTAGTTTGTACCGGATATCGTCAAACACTCAAGCTTCAAGGTATCTAAACAGTAACTTTAAGTGCAGAAAGCTGTCTTATCTAGCGATGTTAATCCCCGAGTCCTTAGTGACTAGATATATTACACTTTATAGTGGCAATACTTAATATTGAAAGCTTTGTTGATCTCCAAATCGAAACATTATATAGAAAGCTTTATTATTATCTATATAATTTTTCAAAACCTATTTAAAATTTATATCATATCGATAACTGATATATCGAAACAGTATATGGAAATATTATATTAAAATGTAGGCCTATATAAAACCTTATATCGAAACATTTATCAAAACTGATATAGATATCGTTTGTCAACAATATATTGAAACAATTATCAAAACCTTTATCGACACCTTAAATCGAATCATACGGACCCTTATGGTGAAACATTCATCAAAACCTATATCGAACCCTTATATCGAAATATTTATCAAAATCTTTATCGACAACTCATATCGAATCCTATATCGAAACCTTGTATTAAAACCTATGAGCAGTATTTACGGCGTTATTCTGATGTTTTTAAAATAATGCTTAATTATGCCATTTGTACGGCATTACGTCAACATGACTGAATCATAGTTAGCAAATAAAACAAAAAAAAATTATTTTTTACATGTTGTATATACTCTTTTAAAGAGGCCGTACCTATCTGTAGCTAGTGATCAGATACCCATGCTGTATCCTAGTTGGAAATAATTCGGTGGTGCATCGTTTTAAACTATAGTCTACACCCCCTGACGAGGACGACGCAGGCTCGCACCACCTGTTTACTCCTTTAAGCGAGCGTCCAATATAAAAGCGCCCTTATATTATGTTAAGATAAATTCAAGGAAGCCGTTACTATACTTATTTTATTAACCAAATCTAACCTACTCGTCCACTTGGAGATATGTTGTAAAACAGCTATATTATATTGTACTGGAAAACACCTCCAGAGGCTTTACGGGATAGGTTTATGCCCACATAGACCCAAGTCCCGAGCATCCGGCCCTTAGGTAAGGCCAACCGAGAGTGAATAAAGGTCCGATTGCATAACCTGGACCGAACTAATCAGTTGGGGTATTGAAGGTACGGAATACCGTGGTCGGTCGGAAGGCTCTACTGTTATATACTATAGATATGTACTAGGGTATGTAGTACTGGTACTTTTCCATATTGCAGTAGTTCTGGAAAAGCGGTCGGAACCGTAGTGTCTGGCATGAGTTCGTCTCGTCTCAGGGGTGGTTACCAGTTCATGCCTAATAGAGACGTCAACTCTTGCAGATGAGTAACACGGGTCTTGGGCAAGCAATGCCCCTCCTCCACACACACACACACATACACGAGCTCATGCAAGCACACACACACACACACACACACACACACACACACACACACACACACACACACACACACACACACACACACACACACACACACACACACACACACACACACACACACACACACACACACACATACATACGCGAGCTCATGCAAGCACACACACACACACACACACACACACACACACACACACACACACACACACACACACACACACACACACACACACACACACACACACACACACACACACACACACACACACACATACGCGAGCTCATGCAAGCACACACACACACACACACACACACACACACACACACACACACACACATACATACGCGAGCTCATGCAAGCACACACACACACACACACACACATACACACACATACACGAGCTCATGCAAGCACACACACACACACACACACACACACACACACACACACACACACGATGGTGTACTGGATAGCGGTCTGTTTTACGAAGAGACAATTATTGTATACGGTTTTGTATGTATTTCTACATTAATATTGTTTTAATTTTATTTCACATTTTAACCATTAATTATGGCTTGCGATATCTTGAATAACGTTTTCCTTGTTTAAAATACATTTTCCATGTAACACATGTGGAAACGGAAAAACCTTCTTTTGGACTTGATCGCGTATAGTTATTTTCCAAGATTTCCCGTCTCTGGTTGTGTTTAAATGAACGAGTAACAATATATCGACCGATGTCTCCTCTGCATGTAGCTAACCATGGCACACTTACTTTTCACTGTAGAATGGTTAATTACAAGTACATCTCCGGCCTTCGCTGCCCACAGTCGTTAGAACGATCAGGAAAGAATTAATGGCAACTACGGTATGCGGACTGACCTTCAGCAATGCCTAAAGGTAATGGTCTCTCACTCTACTTGTACACGTGATTAGTATTTAGGTTTGACAGGTTTCTTCAGCAAATGCGTGCATAACAGTACGTGTTTAATGTGCACTACCTTTAGGGATTCTGTACTATAGTAGCTGGGAAAACACTGGACTGTCATTATATTCTTGTAAGGTTGCTAATGAGCTCAGCTCTTGGTTTAGAACAGAATTTGTCCTCTCGTCGATGAAATTCTCCCCGCTAGCTGTGAAACGGGATAAACAAAACATTATACAAATTGCTGTTATCATCAAAACAACAGACTCAACTACCCTATAATCTCGTGTGTTTTACTCAGCTTTTGTACGTGACTGTAATACAGCGGGGGCCGATTATATAGTGGTTTCGACTGCTCGAACATTCCACCAGAGTGCAGTACTGATGCAGAATACTTTTGAATTTTTCTTATTAGATTTTAGTTGTTATATTCAGAACATCTATACAAAAATTTTATCAGTTTTATGAATTACTAAAAAAAATTAATTACTTGAATTTGTAACTTTAAATTTAATTTATTTTGCGTTATAACGGTGTACTAAATAATTTTTATGTTTTAATTTTGTGTTTTGTGTTGTATTCTAACCGGATACTTTTTTATCTTCACCGGATAAAGATAAAGAAAATCATTTGAAATGCCGAAAGCCTTAGATGATACTTAAAATGTATATTAATTGTCGTCTTGGAAACATAACCTCAAGAATTACGACATGGTATTATACTGCATTACTATATTAATAAAGCTACAAAATTAGCCGGTGGGAATACAAAAAAAGGATAAAATGAAGTATTGATGCTAAGTGTGTGTGTGTGTGTGTGTGTGTGTGTGTGTGTGTGTGTGTGTGTGTGTGTGTGTGTGTGTGTGTGTGTGTGTGTGTGTGAGAGAGAGAGCGTGCGTGCGTCCTCATATGTATATATGTTCGTGTGTGTGTGTGTGTGTGTGCTTGCATGAGCTCGCGCATGTATGTGTGCGTGCGCTCTTGCGCGTTGGAAATGCGAATATTTTGCACGGGGTTTTGTACTTGCCTTCACGACGCCACGCTCGAGTCGTTGCCCTAAGACACTGATCCCGCCTCTCTTGACACAGTTCATGCATTTTAAATTACAATTCTAATTCCACGCCTTACATTGCTGTTTGTAGAGCGTATAATTTACGCCAAACACTAAACTTTAAATCGCTATAATTCAGAACGATTCTAATTACAGGGGTGCGCTATTAGATAATTGTTTAATGCGCCAAGGCTACTCGTGCTATGATTATTTACCACACGTAACTAAGCGTAAATAAACGTCATAATTTTACGTAGATGACTTTAATTTTTCGCACCTACAGAGACACACTATTTTTCGTGACATCGTATAATGTGCCTGAATGCCTTAAACGTAATAGTTTCTAATGGCATGAATAAGTTACACTTTAAGAAAGCAAGAAGTGTCATAAATCCGTGTAAAATGCTACTACTGTCATTATTAAACTATGAAATCGATAAATTAATCTATTTTTTAAATTCCCTATATTAGCTCACACTCCTCTGATATATATCTTGTACAGATTTTCAATCGTTAGTAAAATACGTTTGATGTGAGATACGAGAATTGATGTTAATACAGCTTTATCAAATATTTATTCAATAATTAAATTATAAAAATTTGCGGGGCCTAGATAGGATTCGAACTGAGTATCTTCATGTTCGAAGTTTAGGGCTTTTTGGTACTGAGCCAACATTCCTGAACTAGAAATGAACTTCTCAAAGATCTAGATGAAAAACCCCCATTGTAAAAGCTTAAATTGTTCCCAGGGTTACCACACAACATTTCAATAATACAATAAAATGAAAAGAATAAAATAAACAAACTGGTTTAACGTTATTGAATCTGCTTTACAAACGGACAATGCAAGAGGAAAGCGAAAAGAAACTACAAAAAAGAATGTGCATAAATAGTAATAAATAAAAATAATAGTCCAACACCATGCATAGAAAGAAAATAGAAAATTGCAAGGTAATTTACTTTATATTTGGCCACTTAATATTGTTAATTTAACACACACACACAAATTGTAATTAATAAAATACTAAAATAAAAGTTTTTTTTGTTAATGTAACTAGAAATTTACTTTAAAAAAATTTATATTACCTGCTCATTAAGTAACATTCATTATTGTACTTCTTAATTTCATTCGATGACTTACTTTTCCAAATGTCAATTTCTCTTCAGGATCTCCACCCATAATAATGCTGTGAGTCCGTTACAGTAATGACCGTTGTTGGCTCTGGTTCTAATTGTCGTTTGCTTCTCACAGCCAATGCTTTCTTTAACTCGTTACTTCTTTTTTATTTTTTTGCTTCTGAAGTCTGTAGTCCTATGGAACTGAATACTTCTTTAGTATTGCATGACTTTATGTTTTCAGCGAGAGAAAAATCATGTCACCCGTCACGTTTAATTCCACCGCAAGACGCGTCATAGAACATGCTTCATGTTTTAGCATAAATTAAAAGATAACATCTGATTTCACATAACAGCTGATTTTATGTTACTGAATAACTTGTATAACAGCTGTTCTAACGTATAGCCTATGTTCTTTATTAACTACTTCATTGATTTAAAATATTGTTTCTCATTATTTTTTATCGGTTGCTAAATATATTAATTTATATTTCAATAAATCTTACCACAATTAATTCAATAAAATGATAATTAACTATATTTTTTAAAATTCTAATCTAATCTGATGAGAAAATATAGTTTTATTCAATTCCTTCTATTAGTTGACACTCTTCCTATGCAGCCTTATATCTTGTTCAAATTTTCAAGCCTTAATAAAATACTTTTTATTCATACACTCAAGTTCAAATATATTTTTTTTTAATTTTGAAGTGGACGACAATTGTTGTTAATAATTTTCTTAAAGTAATAATTCATTAATTAAATTTAATGAATTAATTTTAGTTTAATATTTCAGAAACACATTTCACAAAAGGGGCAAGGTATGCAATATAGTTACTTCGCCCCTTTTGGCTTAAAACCAGTGGCAACACATGATCTAACGAAACAGCTGATTTAATGTTATATTTAGTGTAAGGGGTGGTGGTATAGGTAGGTATACGTGGCAGAACAGCTGTTTTAAAGCATTGAATGTGTTACTTTAATTATATTAATCTTAAATATTTAATAAAAAGTCATAGAGTTAATCTTTAACTTGTAAACCCAAGTTGCTTGAGAAATACGTAAAATATTCAAGTTTAAAAGTTGTGTAACGTTTATTTCGCTACAATACAGACATCTGATTATTTACACGAGACTATAACATGAAGAAGTTTTAAGGGCATTCGCGCTTTAGATACACGTTGGCTTTATCAAGAATGATAAAAGCAATTCCTATAATGCACGTATACTTGTCAAAGAACAGGTTTCTGCCGCCGAACTGGGTTTCGTTATGCAATATGCCGTTGCCCTTAGAAGTGTCGCTAATGCTAGTCTAGATATTTATCAAAGATTGGATCAGAGTTGCCTTTAAATAAAATAAAGTTTGTGGTTAGATTAAATACTAATTATTAAAAGCATTCCATAAATTTGAAGTACTCACGGATGTAAAATGTAATTTCATTTTTTATTTAATATCTTTTTGCTGAAAATAAACGAAATATTATATTTTATTGAATATATTATTTATTTCTATATATATTCTATTTGCTGAATGTTATTAAAAGTTGCGTTTCCGTTACTATGGCAACCAATGAGCATATTTCCTTTTAGTAGTTCGGTTGATACGGTAGCCACCAGTCCGCTTTATAAGGGGCACTGGTTCTATTCTCGCACAAGATAATTTCTTTTAGGAAAAATTTATTTTGGGCTTGAACTAAATTACCTCGAACTTGTCATTATGTTGATGTTTAAAGATAATAAAAAATAATGCTATATTCAAATGTTAATAACTAATCAAATCTGTGTATATGACATATGAACCTAATTTCTATAAAGTGTAGGCTAAATTTTAAGATTTTAAATAAAATTTATCTTTTGAAACACAAGTTTAGTCACCTAAATTTCAGAATTATTATTATTATTTAGGTTTGATTGGTTCAGGTTGAGGAATATTTTAACAATTTTCTTAGACGTAACTAGTTTTTTTTTAAATACAAATAAAATTTTTTTAAAATTTACTTGAAGGCCGACTTTGATCCCCGAATTCAACCTTTTTCAATATTTATATATATTATTGGAATACATTACAGAGAACAACTTTTGATATTGTACCACTAAAGCACTGCAATAGTAACAATGGCCACGCCCTTGACAGAATATTAGTTAAAGGGAAGATATAATCAGCCATACTGTGTAACTTAGACCTAGTGAAGGCGCTGCATTTTTTACTTTTTGCCTATGACTAGGAGAACATGGAATATTTGGTCAGAAAACTGCATGAAAAGTATAATCTAAAGTGTAGAACGTTAATAGTGTTCCTCCAAAATTGCTGTGTCGGTTTCCCTCACACACTTATCCGCATCTTTTCATTATTCCTTTTTGACATGTTCACCTTCCTCACGAGATTCCGTTTACCATCGTTAATTCTATTTGTTTGGTCCGTTTTCAATAAGGACGTATTCTCTTCTATTTTGTGATTTCCCTCTCTCAGTACACATAACATTCCTGTGCAATACACTGTGGATAAAGTTGACCTCCCCTCAGTACACATAACATTCCTGTGCAATACACTGTGGATAAAGTTGACCTTCCCTCAGTACACAAAACATTCCTGTGCAATACACTGTAGATAAAGCTGACCTTTTCTCAGTACACATAACATTCCTGTGCAATACACTGTAGATAAAGCTGACCTTTTCTCAGTACACATAACATTCCTGTGCAATACACTGTGGATAAAGTTGACCTTCCCTCAGTACACATAACATTCCTGTGCAATACACTGTGGATAAAGTTGACCTTCCCTCAGTACACATAACATTCCTGTGCAATACACTGTAGATAAAGCTGACCTTTTCTCAGTACACATAACATTCCTGTGCAATACACTGTGGATAAAGTTGACCTTCCCTCAGTACACATAACATTCCTGTGCAATACACTGTGGATAAAGTTGACCTTGCTACATAAAATACAAGAAAACATGGCCTCATCAAGTCAGGTTTGCAGGACGAGTTTATATAGAAGTGAGTAAACATATTCTGAGTATCACTTAAACAATAGTTTATGACTATCCGAACTCTCATAGTCTTTCATCGCCACAGCGATTGAAAACGTTCTGTCTCAGTGAGTTTTAACAAATTTACTAAATTTATAGTTCGGATAGTCATAAACTATTGTTTAAGTGATTAATAACATTCACCGAACGTAATGGACTACAAAATTCAAAATATTCTAGTTAGTACTGCGGACAGACTTTTTGAACGCACTAAGGTAGGCTGTACTAGGGCAACAAGCTTTTGTAAGTATGGCGCAGCGAACATAAAATGAAAAGATCGGATCATGAGTACAAAGAGGAATGAAATAAGGTCACAAAAAACAATTAATAATATCGGTAAACAGTTCATCGGTAAAATCAGGTTTCAAAGTGTAAAAACTAATTTTGAGTATAGGGAATTGTAGTTGTGAAAGAGAAATTCTTTATTGGTTGAAGACATTTAACCAATGTAAGTTCTTCAAGGTGGATTGGAAGCGGTGGATCAGTGTATCTGAGAGAATTGGTTTCCATGAAGTTTTAAAGTTACATTCAGAATACATTATTGTAAGTCTCTGCCGTTTACTACGCGCTTTATACGAGCTTTCTGTATGATTCTATGACGTGTTCACTACAAGGCCATTACAAAACTCTTTATTACGCTCCAAATCCCACGTAAGACGTTCGTCTTTGTGTACATTTTGTTTCTATAAAAGTAAATTCAAGTTTATTTAAAAAAAACTGAAGGTTTTTTACACAAAAGGCCAAAGGCTATTTGTTCCAGCTGGCATATTAGCTGACACGGAATAATTACACAGTAGCTCACTTCCATACATAGCACTGGAATGCCAAACACAGTATACAAGCGTTCATTCAGTTCATTCTATTAGTTCACACTCTCCTTATATATATTCTGTACAAATTTTCAATCGTTAATAAAATACATTTTATTTCTCCAATCAAGTTCAAATACATTTTTTTTAACCTGTACAGTATGACAATTAATGTTAATACATTTTTAAAAAAAAATAATTGATTCATTAATTAAATTTAAAAAAGTCATTGTCCCAGTCGGATTCGAACTAAGGAACTACATGTTTGGAATCCAGGACTTTGGCACTGAGCCAACTTTCCCGTATCTAGAAATCAATCACTTAAAGATTTATATGCAATTATAAGAGAAGGGTTCCTTGCAATAATGAAGCATTACAAGAGATGGATAGAATGAGAAATTATAGACCACCATCGGCTTCATATATTAGAAACGAATAAAGCGAATAAATATTAACAGACAAAAATAATAGTCCAACACTATATACTGTATAGAGAAGAAAATGGAAAAGTGCAAGGAAATTCTCTCTCTATTTTGCAACTTAATATTGTGATGCTGTCATATGTACATACATACTCGTATTTATATTAATTGTAATTATTTATTAAAAAGTAACTAAAATAAAATTTTTCTTTGTTGACCTTAATAGAAATTGACTTTAAAAAACCATTTTTCGTATTACTTGTTTTTTATTCATTTTTCCTTTTGTGTTGTTATTTCTCCTGATATTCTATATAACGAGCCCACACATTACTGCAATTGTGAGCAATAATACAGTACAAAACTATACTTTAAAAGGATTTGTTTCAAAAGTTGTACCTTTCAGATCTAATATAAAAATATAGATGATTGTAGAATAGGGCAAATAATCGTAATGTTTATTTAATTGACAACTATTCACAACGGCGAAAAAAAAATTGTCAACTCAAAATCTCACAACACATTATTGTTTGATAAAAACAAACACACTAGTTCATAACACAAGGCGACATAACTAGTTTGTGTTGTGGGCTAGTGTGTTTGTTTTTATTATAAACTAATGTGTTGACGATTGTTTTTTTCCGTTGTGAATCGTAATGTTATTTTAATTGATAAAATAGCTGTTCTGTAGGGCGCACGCGCGCGTGTGTGTCAGTACGAAAATGGTTTAACTTATTCAAGACTGCCATATCTCCGTTTAATACGCTGTTTTCATGCAAAACCCTGTAAAGTTTGCAAAGGCTGTTTTATTGCAGGGGATTTTTTAGTTAATATTTTAATTTATGTAGTTAGTTATATTCCTTGAAAATGTTTGTCAGAAAATTAATTTCTGAACGCGTTTGTGGCCAGTTATTAGGCCAAGGTTCACAGTATATTTAAACTTCATGTGTGTTTCTATGTCCAAACTTGCCTGTGCTGTACTGATTTCAAAAGTATTGAAAATCGATACTGAAGCGAGAGAAAATTTCAAAACATAAATGATGGTCTCACATAGTGCGTTCATGTTTGACTTCACATCGATACCAAACACTGCGGGACAATAAACTACACAGATTACTTCACCATTCCTCGCATGACCTGTAATACCAATCAAACGTCTAATATAATTTCACGCTTCGATGTCTCTAAGTATAAAATTTCACATGAATGGCTTCCTTTCTAACGCCTGTTTCACTAATCGATAACTCCCGAGTTTCTATCGCATTGATGTGCAATCGCTTGCCCTTGAAGCAAAGAAGAAAGTGATAGCGAGTGCACTGTGGTCGGGCAGCATTCCTCTACCGGTGTCTGACCTAGTGGCGTTTACTGGAGGACCTCGGGTGGACAGTTTTGTTTTGACGCCAAGCGATACGACGAGGGTGCATTTTAAATGTGTTTTTACAAAAAAGCATAAAACATGATGGAGCTTATTTTTAAAAGTTTTCTAATATTTTGTTATTTATTGTGTGAAAATTGGATTTAGTGTAGCCAGTCACCTAGTAGCTAGAGATTTAGGAGATTTTAGACGAGTGTAGTGTATATACAAGCTTTCTGTAACGACAATAGATCCTGAACACACGATATGCAGTAGGTATAAATCAGCTTATTTGCATGACCCTCCATGAACAGGGAATTTCATTTTTGCATTGGCTTTGCGAGACGTTCAAGGGCAATCGATTGCACATCAATGCGATAGAAACTCGGGAGTTATTGATTAGTGAAACAAGCGTTAGAAAGGAAGCTATTCATGTGAAATTTTATACTTAGAGACATCGAAGCGTGAAATTATATTAGACGTGTGATTGGTATTACAGGTCATGCGAGAAAGGATGAAATAACCTGTGTAGTTTATTGTCCCGCAGTGTTGGGTATCGATGTGAAGTCGAACATGAACGCACTATGTGAGACCATCATTTATGTTTTGAAATTTTTTCTCGCTTCAGTATCGATTTTCAATACTTTTGAAATCAGTACGGTACAGTCACGTTTAGACATAGAAACACAAATGAAGTTTCAATTTGACATCATAAAATTTCCGGAGAGTAGATAGTTTGTTTATGTATATACATTTACTTAGCGGTCATAATGCCATGCGCTGGTGTGATACGTTATTTCGTATCGTATGCTTATAATAGAATGGCCTTGTTTCTCTACTCCGGAATTTCTTACATTACAATATCCACGTTTATATATTGACAGGGTAAGAGTTGGTGCAATACAAAGATAGTATTCCACTGTTTAAATATCTGACGTTTCGTTTATTTCGCACTATTCCAGGAGGATATATATATATATATATATATATATATATATATATATATATATAGAGAGAGAGAGAGAGAGAGAGAGAGAGAGAGAGAGAGAGAGAGGGAATACTGTTCTATTTGAGACCTAGCCATTGTCATAAACCACTGTAGTCCATCTGGCAGATGTTGTTCTGTCGCATACAGCAGCCGTTTGATGGTTAGAAAGTTTTACATTCACTTGCAATTATTTTTGTAACGTTAAGCCAACTATCTTAGCATCGCTTTCATGTACGACAGCGAGTTTATCTGAGCACAGCTTGTTCATTGTGAACACGTTTACCAGATTTTGGATTTTGATGAGGGCTAGCAAACACGAACACGGGAAACAACTTTCCTTAGCGCAAGTGCCTTAAGTTCTGGTGATACTTTGTCAGCACCGATTGTTTGTAGTTTCATAAAAATACATTCTTAACAAGAAAAAAGTCATTTTAAATGTTTCAAACCAGAAATAGGTTGAAGTTCATAAAAAAAGGTAACCTTTATTTACTCGAAACAAAGTCAATGATTCTTCATTACAATATACGTATGTATTTAATGTAGTATTACACTATATAGCTGTATTAATATATATATATATATATATATATATATATATATATATATATATATATATATATATATATATTTGTAGATTTGCAACACTGTTTCTTGTATACACTTATCACTTTCACTTATGTACTTTAAGTACATAAGGAAAGTGATATATATATATATATATATATATATATATATATATATATATATATATATATATATATAATATACATACACGAAGACACTGATGAAGATCGCCAGATAGCGATCGAATACGTTCGTCTCAGTAAGTTTTTACAAATTAAAAGTTCGGATAGTCATAAACTAATGTTAGTGATTAATTAAGATTTATCGAACGAAATGGACTACAAAATTCAAGAGTTTAACACCGCAAGACAGACTGCAGTCCACGAATACAAGAAGACGGCTGTAAAGGTTAGAAAAATACACGCCCACATACAATTCAACAAACCATGTTTAATTCATAACATAACACCCACACACGCGAAAATAAACATTAACAATAACACAAAAGCAGCTACAATTACTAAACAAAAAGCGGAAACAATTTACGTTAAACAAAGCATCGAATCTTTATACAAAAATCAAGACTTACTGAATTATTGGTGATACCAATTTCACCTAAATCGCGCCAACACGATCGGACACAAACTCACACTACAAATCATAACAGACACTAATAATTGGGCAACAAATAAAATAATAAACATTAAAAATAAACACAAGAAAATGATTAATCAACTACGTATCATGTAAAACAAAAAAACACAACATACTCTCAACCTACACAAAAATTCTACCTCCGTACAGTAAACCTCACTAATACCAAATTCACACAACACGAAATGAATTTAATAAACAAAGGCCTGAAATAGAACCTACAGTATAAATCAAATAACATAACAAATAGAAACGTTATACTACAACCTGAAACAGACATAAAAAACCGTCACAAAAGACCAAGACTCACTTTGACATGACACAAAGAACCTAATGAAACACAAAAACAATCAACAAGAACGTGAACAATAAAACTAAAATCGCTGCAAACATAAAACAAAAAGCTCAACTAAACAACATCACACTTGCCACAGCAGACAAAGGCAACATCATAGTAATTATTAATACAAACAGCCTAAAGAGACACTGATGAAGATCGCCACATAGCAATCGAAACGTTCGTCTCAGTAAGTTTTCACAAATTTACAAAAGTTAAAGTTCGGATAGTCATAAACTAAAGTATCTCCATAATTCCCGCTTTGAATAGGCTTGTTTATAAAAAAACACAAAATTATGTTTATTAATTTACTCAATAAGAACTTAGCCAGTGAGAACTATGCACAAAGGTTAAAGTCAAAAATAGTGAACTCAAAGTCTCACAAAAAATTTGTTTTTAATAAACACACAACAAACTAGTTTCGGCGACGATGTCGTCGCTACTAGTAGTAACCAAGCACTGAGGAAGGCGACATCGTCGCCGAAACTAGTTTGTTGTGTTGTTTATCAAAAACTAATTTTTTTGTGAGATTTTGAGTTCACTATTATTTTGAGTTTTAACATACGTGTGTTGTTACTAACCCGACAAAAATTGAAGGCGCTCTTTCATTTCAGTAATCGGTTAGTTTACGTAGAAAATACCATTTCTTTCTTTTTTAATGAAGCAATCTATCCTAACTGGTCGTTTTATAATTATATTTCCATATAAAAATATAGAAAAACACAGTTTTGCCATTCGTAAAGAATTACTTGTTGAAGTAAATGTGTTTTAACAGTGATGTTAGTTTTGCTTTGTCAGTAATTAATGAATGTTTTTACCATTATGCTGGGTTTATAACATATGTACACGTTTAAGCCATACCTAAAATACACTTAATGTATATTTTTTACTTGTTTAGAATGTATTAATACCATGGAAATATGGAAATATTGAAGTATACTATAGTTTCTTTCTATTTATTTTTGTTCCTCCTTCTATTGTATTTTTTTCCTAACCTTCCACCGATAGTGACCTAACATAGTTTAAAATAATTTTCCCCCAAAGTTTAAAGCACATTATCTAATGAAACGTATCTAACAAACTTTCCCTGAGTATTCCTTAGCATGACAGGTATCTCTGATACTACCTTTACTTGGAACCCACTTTAACTGAACATTTAAGAAGTTCATCGGTTTTAGCTTGTTTTTCTACATGTTATCGGTACCAAATTAGAGTCGTTAACGTAAACTTTGCTTCTATTACACCTTTAGCAAACTGGGAGAGCGGCTGGAAGTCCCTCGAGCGTACACCGCAGGCGACTAGCGCCGATCCGGAACCGGTCGTATTTCCACTAAATTTGTCAATGCATTGTCTAATCAATTTTCTAAATTTTCATTTTATAAAATAAATGGTTAACAAATACATATTCTTCGAACAATTACAATAAAAGCTGAAACTTTAGTGTGGCTCACGAAAACACAATCCGTATTTTATCAGGTACTTTATGTTTTTTTGTTATCACGAATAGTTTCAATAAATTATACGTTGTTTGGTAACGTACGATTTACTCATAATGATGTGCGCAATCTATGTATTCTAACATTTTGATGCATAATAACAATTTAAAGGAGACAGTCTTTGATCAACGAAGTTCACTAGGGGACTAATAGAGCTTATTTCGGGCGGTCCTAACTTAATGCAAATTTTGTATACGGTCTGCGTGGGCCCGCGCGCGCGCTGTGTGTGTGTGTGTGTGTGTGTGTGTGTGTGTGTGTGTGTGTGTGTGTGTGTGTGTGTGTGTTCGCGCGCATGTGTGATTGGACCTAACAATCGAACTCCCAGTTGGATAAATATATGCTCACTTATTACGCTACGCACTTGTCTCCGTACTAACTACCCACGCCTTCACAAGGACAAGGCTTTGACGCTGAAGAGCCCCACCCATCTCTAAAAGGACGAGAACATAAAATAACAGTGAACATAAAATAACAGTGAACATAAAATAACAGTGAACATAAAATAACAGTGAACATAAAATAACAGTGAACGTATCCTGTACTCTAATGTTCTCGTTCCAAACATTACTCTTATTATATGTTGGCAAATTAATAAAACAATAGTCTCGTCATCTCTCTGTATAATTTCTCTTTACATTGTTTTAATTATTTGTTTTTAAAAAAGATTGTTTTAATTCTCTGCCTTCTGTGTGAGTATTGAAATGAAGTTGTCTGGAAGTCTTTTATTTATTGTGGAACGCCTCTGGCTTGCTTCTTCAAGTTTATTAATTGGCTTTATAGACGAATTATAGGCTTACCGGGTCTAAATGTAGAAATCCTTTAGGAATAGGGGGAAAGGTATAAAATCCGGTGGTGACGCAAATAAAATTGAAACAAACGACAAAATTAACTTTACACAAAAAAGTTATACATTCACGATTGTTTCTATAAAATAGAGAGAAACATATTATATTCTGAATATATATATTATAGAATATATATATTCTATGAATATTCCTGATGATGTTGGTACTGTTAGCCAACGAAAAGCTTTGAATTGTAAATTCAATTATAATTCTTGTATTTGTATTTAGACTTTTGTTCTTTATTAATACACAAGAAAACATACTGCGATATATATATATATATATATATATATATATATATATATATATAAAATACGTTTTCTTGTTTAATAATTTAAAACAACATAGGTTATTCAAATATAAGAATATTTGGATATAAAATAATAAATATTCTTGTATTTGAATAACCTATGTTGTTTTAATATATATATATATATATATATATATATATATATATATATATATATATATATATAATAAGTATCCTTGCTATAAAGTATCCGGTTATGACACGAATGTGGTTACATAAACAGAATAACCATTTGCTATGGTAAGCTAAGGCAAAAGGCCTCATTTTTTGTAAGTGATTATATCGCCGTACGAAACAAGGAAACTGCGTTTAACTCTTTCAATCGTTTGTAGCTACTTTGTAGCTATAGTGTAATGTAGTACCATGTTTTACAAAAAACACAAATAATTTCATAAGTTTTATGAGAAATAAAGTTGTTTTAGTCTTTTTTCAGACTTTTAGGATACGCTGCCAAGTTTTACTATTTTTGTCGTGTCCTTGAAGACTTTCTGCATCACCAGATATAATGAATGTGACCTTTATAGATTATGTCTAGAAATCCTATAATTACAAGTTCGATCATCTTTTAAGAAGTTTATTATTTTTTAAAAAGTTATCCGTCAAAGTTGATAAAGAAGTTCAAATTTATTCTAATTAATAAAATTGTATTAGGGAATTGTGTTAAGTGCATTGCAGCATAACATATGTGTTTGAAAGTAGAATGTTTTATAAACGATCTTTTAATGCAGCTATAATCATACTAATTAAACAGGTTACGTTTAAACGGCAATTTTCACTTTCAATAATAACAATTTCAATGCAAAAAGTCTTAGTGACATTGCAAGGTTAGGTTAGCTTAGGCAGTAATTATTAATAAACGTGCAAAGGGACAGGTTTTCTGCATAAATACAGACTACCGTAACGTGCACGCGGCACGTGTGGCGGCGGTCACGTGAGTGGGAACTGGTCATGCGCAACTATCTCGCCGGTGGCTTTAGGTTAACTTTAGACTTTCCTTCGCCGTTATCTTTGAGAAAATATTACTTTCTTCAGAAAATGTGGCGGAGAAAGTGTTTTTGTTTTTGGAGAGAACGTAGGACGTGTATAAGGATGAGCGTGAGCTATTAAAATTACGGTTCATTCGTGTTGGGTGACGAATTAACGTACATGTAATGGGGAAAAATTATAATTTCAATTAATTTTTGTCAGGTCTCTGACCTTTCTACAAACAAACTCAGCAGCTACAGAGTTTTTGTGAGAATCATGAAAATACTATACGATGGGCATATGGGTTTTCTTCTTAAAAAAACTTTCAAATACTGATATAAAAATTAAAATATTTTACTAATAGTAATATATCTTCATGAAAAAATGTTAAACCTTTTGTAGTAAAATGCTAACTTTAAACTTGTTTTGAAGGGCAGTAAAACATTTTTGTAAATCATTTCAAGATAGCCAAAACGTGACCATGTTTGTGTACAATAATAAAATATCTTTGGTACAGCAAAAAAGAAAAAAAGTAGATATATTAAAACATTTTTTCAATAACAGCAAAACTGAAAATTTCCCAATTATAAATATAATAATAATAATATTTGGCAGTATAAAAACATTTTGTGATTAAATAAACGGCCGAAAAAGAGTTTGAACAAGAATAGTAAAAACATGTACTGTATAAAATAAAATTTGATGCCGAAAAACATTCAATTGAAAAATCATGAAACTTAAATATGAGGGCTGTTGATAATTTTTTGTAGTTTTTTTTTCTGACATAAACAATAAATACAATCTGTCGACTACAAGAAAATATAAAACCAACAAATACTGTAGCAAGTAAAAAGTTAACCTATAACAGTAAGTCAGCGCGCGTACAGCCTCCTACCATTTGCCAAGCGGTTTTTTTTATATAATTACAATATATTGAAATATACAGAAAAGAACTACTTGCATCGGTTGGTAACAATACTATCTCAATGATTAATATAGATTCTGTTTTACGATATTAAGTTACACATGTTATCTGACGTTGTTGTAAATCTAAAGTTTTGCAGTTTTAATATACACACCTCGGTGTGACATAGGAGAGGCTCATAGAGAGACCCACTCTCTATCGGTGTGTAAAGAAGCTTTTACGTCTCCGTATAGGAGTAAGATAGGATATGTAATGTAGAAATAGGAGTAAAAACGGGGGCTAGATGAGAAGAGAGGATAAGGGCAGGGCGCTTATATAGGCCTCTACTTGTGGTTAGTAAGAACTATTATGACTTACTAAATTTTATTGTGGATAACCAGGTATTCTTATTTTTGCGAATTAATATTTATGCCTTCGTTGAGTATTAAATAGAATAATTCGCGGTATAATTTTTTATTCTTACATAAGTAAGTGTTCGTTAAGTATTTAAGGCTAAATGAAGGGAAACCGTTACTTTTAACAATTCTCACTTGAAAAATGCATTTTGTAGTAATTATTGCTTATCTCGCGATTTAATAAAATCGGTCAGTTAAAGCATTTAGTAGTTGACATTATCCGGGCTTGTTATACCAGCTAATCACTATAACGGAACGCTGCCGGCAGCCATAATGCCTTTAAAAAGTGCATTTTCGAAACTAGTATTGCGGTGCGAACCGTGTAAATGACTATATTTCTAGAGCATAAAATAAATCAAGTGTACTAATCTGGTTACGTAATATTAGGTGGAAAATACAGCGCGACATTCCTCAAGTTAGGTCGTTCGTCGGCGCCGTTTGAAGGATATCTTGATCGGGTATTTAATAACTGTGATGAAGGTAAGTAGCAACTCGAAGTGTTTGTGTTGGAATAGTCAGGCAAACGCTTCGAAGGGCTTCGGAAGCAGATCTTTTGAGAAATTACAACAAAATGAAATATAAAACTCAAAAATACTTGGATCCAGTGGGCAGGTAGAGGGGTTTTCTGGTTTTTAACCCCTCTCCCTGATGGGTTATAAAGTTGATTTTTAATCATCCATATGCAGGGGCGTAACTAAGGGGCACGTGATCCCCTAAACATTATATTACTTTAATTTCAGCGTTCATAAAGTAAGAGTGATTTATTTATGTTCTATTATTCTTTTCTTTGAGTAGAAATTAGGTTTGTTCTTTGAGTAAGAGTTATTGATTATTGTTGATTAGATTACTAAAATAGCTCATTTTTACAAAATGCATTCTTTGGCCTAGTATGTAGTGGTAAAACAGCTTTCCGGCGACCCAACAATTATGTAATTTTAAGTGAAAAAAAGCATAAAATATGATTTCTTGAGATTAAAGTGTTCAAAATTCCCCCTGACTTCTACAGTCGTGCCCTCACGTCCTGGCTCCCTGACCCCTATTGTTGTGTCCCCATATCCTGGGTCCTTGACCCCTACTGTTGTGTGCCCCCAACGTCCTGGCTCCCTGACCCCTACAGTCGTGCCCCCACGTCCTGGCTCCCTGACCCCTACAGTCGTGCCCCCACGTCCTGGCTCCCTGACCCCTACAGTCGTGCCCCCACGTCCTGGCTCCCTGACCCCTACAGTTGTGCCCCCCACGTCCTCCCTACGCCTCTGATCATACGCAAAAACATTATTCTAAGTTGTCTACTTTTGTAACAAATTTCACTGAATTTCAAGCTCTCATTGAGAAATTCAAATATTATAACTTGATCATAGTTCTTCTGCAGAAATAGGCAAGACTAAGGTAAGTAGGTAAAGATTCGCTGCTCCTGGGGAAGGGGGAATTTTGGAATCGCGTGGGCAGGGTCTCTTATTTGAAGTAGAGGCGAAGAAAGATGACTACCTCGCTTGGTGAAGGCTAAATATTTAAAAAATAAATCTTACAAAAATCCCCTAAATGTGCTAGATATGGTTTATTTCCACGAGACACTCACTGCAACAGAGGATGCAGTTTCTAACAGGCCTTGAAAGAAGTCTTGTTGGCTAAATATGTCTGTGAAAATGAAAATTTGTAGTTTTGTTTTTAAGACCGTAATATGTCTTGCAAGTCATTAATATGGTTTCTTAAACAAATACCATCCTGTAAATGTACTTAAATTCAATGTTTATAGTGCACTTTAATTTAAAAACCTATTTAACTACCTCATTTTGTCAACTTGTTTCTTAACTTAAGATTTTGATTGGCATTTAATTTTTTAGTTTCTCTATATTGTAGTTTTTGAAAATAAAAATGTATGTTTTGCTCTTAGAGCATTGCTACTTGTTGCGAGGATTTATTCTAATGCTCTAAATACATATTACCTGTACATGTATTTAAATTTAATATTCATTAGTAAGATTTAAATTTGGAATAAATTTGAATTAAGAAGATATTCAGAACAGCATTTTCCCAATTTAAGCGCTTGAGTGGAACAAATTGGCTTTAATTTTTCAAATTATACCTTGAGGTTATTAATTAGCTTCCAGTCCCTGGAATCTCCAAAACCCTCTACCAGTTCCCAAACCACTTCCGATCCCCGTCCCCTCAGAATAAATGTCTGACCGCACTACTGCTTACGTCAGTGCTGATGGAAAAAAGCAACGAATGGGTGTAGTGAAGACATGTTTATTTGATTGTTATTTATATATACCAAATATATATATATATATATTTAACAGGATATGAAGGATATTTATCGCTTTCAGTAAGATCCAATACTGGGCTTCCAACACTTTAAATATATTTTTTTCGTCAGACTTTACATCAACGTGAAAAATATACAATGAAATTTGAACAGTTCACTCATATTTACTGGGAATTTTACGATGATGTAATTATCAAATACGAGACAAATCGTAACGGAAAATAAGACTTCACTTCATGGAGGAGATGTAGGACCTTAAGGAGAAATACAAATATAAGAAAGGCCTATAGTTAAAGTAAAGATTCCGTTATTTACAAATCAGGAATCTAAATGAAATTGATTACCATTTGTAACTAACAATTATTATTTAATTTAAAGTTTAATAATTATTATTTACCTGAAAAATAATATGATGTTTTATTTTAGGATTCTATTGGAATATATTAGTAGATTTTTAGGTACTGAATATATATTATTTATATATATATATATATATATATATATATATATATATATATATATAATATATTTGTATATATCATATATATATATATATATATATATATTTACCTCACTTGGACAACACTCAACCCCTCTGATGGCATAGTAATCTTCACGGACTGCAGATCTGCTCTTCAGGCTCTCCAAAAAGGATATACAAACCTCGCCCAAAAGATCAGTACCCTTCTGTCCTTAATTGAGGAAAACAAGAAGCTTTGTACGCTTCAATGGATCCCGGGACACGTCGACATCAAAGGGAACGAAGAGGCCGATTCTCTGGCCAAGGAAGCGAGGACCATCGAACCAGCCCCCGTGATTACAACATCTTTCGACGTAAATGTCGTTGCAAAACAGAAGCTCTGCCATAACAACCGAAGAAAATCATCACTTCCTGAGCTTAACTTCGACAGGGAAATAACAAAAACAATTGCCAGACTGAGGACAATGCACCTCAAAGACATGAAAATCTTGCCTGATGGATCAAGAACATACACTGAATGTAGGCACTGCCCAGGGATACAGCTTGATCCCGATCATCTCTTCAACTGCCCGTCCATCATTGCAGCACTATTTAAGATTGACTTAAACTGTTCTAGGGAGACTCTTTATACGGATAAAGCTGCAGAGGTGGCCAGTGCAGTGCTTCACGCCTTTGGAACCGTGTAACTGTGCTCTCTCTACCTTTCTCTGAAATTGTTTTTATTGCACTTGTCACACGACAACAACAACAACATATATATATATATATATATATTTTTTAAAGTAGTTGTCGATGAAATTGTTTCTTTTTTTAATATGCGTTTTGTTTAGGCTACTTAGGTTTTAGATTTCTATTTTTCGAAGTATCATAAATAGTAGTTCTTGTATGAATGCTCGAAACTTCGACATGACACTAAGTGCTACAATATGGCTTGGATTTCATTAGGTTCCTGAATTCTGAATGTTATACAAAGCATTAGAATCTAAATATTGTATGCCTGTACATTACATTATCTGCCGTATTGTACAGGCATTTACATTTATTTTTAACAAATTATTAAATTCCTTCTTTAGCTCACACTCTCCTGATATTTATCTTGTACAAAATTTCAATCGTTTATAAAATACGTTTTTATTCAACCAATCAAGTTCAAATACACTTTTTGTTTAAACCTATAGTGGATGTCAGTTGATGTTAATACAATTTTATTCAAATATTTTTTCAATAAATTTGTTATAAAATGTGTGGGGTCCAGCTGGATTCGAACTGAGAATCTTCATGTTCCAAGTCTAACGCCCTTTGGCACTGCACCAACTTTCCAATACCTGGTTATATTTCTCAACGATGTATATGAATTTTCCCCCATCTGGTTGTTGTCGAAACCTCCACTGTACAACCTTAAACTGTTGCCATAATTAGCAAAATGAATAGCTACGATTGTAATTATAAATAACAAATAAGTTTTTAAAAAACTATTTACAATATGTGACAAAAATGTTTGTAAGAAATACCTTCAATAATAACAAGGACGTCCTAATTTTTAAGAAATATAATAACTTATTCATAGGCCTATAGTAATGTGTTTTCTTTTTGAGAAATAAATTCTGAATTTTAGCAAATAAAACAGGTACTAAATTAGATTAAACACTACCATTAAAAAATAGATTAGTAGGGCCTACTATAATACGTATATATCACTATATGTTACAAGATAAATCCATTGTTTGAGGACTATTTTATGTCGTCACACTGTCTGTACATTGACATCAGCTGTAAACATCAGCTGCTTTCACAATGCATTTCTTTTCAAAATATTTATATAATTTTTAATAATCGGAACACTGGAGGCCTAACATGAGTATTAATAAAGACGAATACCTTCATAGCTTATCTAACTTTTTCCTTAAGTCAGAACATTCGCCCAGTTTTCCTGTGAGTACTAAATTTGTATATATTTTGACAGGCTGCATTGCCATGTGAGTGTATTTTGTAATAGGTTAGAATGGCTTGGCCATTTACATATTTGTGTTGTGTTTCGGTTCTTTTTGTGTAAATGAATTATTAAATTAGCTGGTTGTACATATACGTTAAAAAAAAAATTGACAATTTTCAATTTATTCATGCATAAATTTTTCTTTAAAATTTCTAACCTTAACAAAAGTAGTAAGCTAATAGATGAATAGTTGTGTATTTAGCAATAATTTACTTGAAGTAATTATGAATAAATGAGAAAAAAGTTATTTTTAATTTCTCAAACCATAAACAGTGGTTTAAATTTGAAAAACATACAAACATAACCTTAATGCTCAAACACATGAAATTGTTTAAACTGATTGTTTTTTTTATAATAAAAGATTGCACTATTTCTTAGTACATTTACTTATTATATTTAAATTTTACAAACTAGTAACAAAATATCCGGTTAGGATAGGTCTGGTCATTGCTGGATTTATTACTAAGTCCAGTATTAGAGGCGAGCAATACAAGGAGTGCACGGCGCAAGATAAAAGCTATTTTTTAGCAAAAATATTATATTTATGATAGCGTAAGAAAAATCTTGCTTTATTTTTACGTAACTGTAAATATTAAAAGAGTTCACATAAAATCTTACCACACACTTGTTTAATACAAACTAGTTTCGGTGACGATGTCGCCCTCATCAGTGATTGGCCAACACAATACAGATAATTTTGCCGAAACTAGGGTCAGAATCGTCCTTAGATAATGCTAGACCTGGAGCAAAATTTTTTTGCCAGGCTTTTCTTTAAAAAAGTTGTTTCTCCCGAACAATGTTTTTAGAGTCTCGCTATAAGGCGTGTTTTTCGGAGCTATTTTGATGAAGTCATTTCGTCTGAAAACACGCCAATTGTTTACGAGACATGCATTCATTTGACAGGTTGAGCGCCACCGCTGATAAACAGTGTTTGACATTCTTTTGGTCGTGAAGCCGACATCTCTTTCGTAGGGTTTTTTCTTAGTAATCAGGCACATATATCTATACATTATTATATTATTTTCATTCAATTAAAATGTTTACTTATCTTTTAGTTCGAGTACGGCCTAGCAAAGCTCGGCGCTCCATCCTAAGGACGGCTCTGAGTAGCGAGATTTTGAGTGAACTTTTTTAATTTTACCGTTGTGCATTGTTCTCACTAGCCAAGCTTCAATTGACTTAGTATTTTTGCTTAGTTTATTACTATATATACTTATTAATGAGTAGTTTTCAGTAAGCAACTATTTGTGTGGGATCATATTCTCTAAAGATTCAACGACTGGAAGAAACTGAAATATTTAAACGTGTTCCTAACGTATAAAGCTGCGCCGGGCAAACTACGGCCCGCGGGGCTACATCCGGCTTAACCAAGACTTTAAATTGGCCCCCTTAAGTATTCAGTCTTTAAATATTTCAAGCAAAAAAAAGTAGAAAGAAAAACGAAAAAATATACAGCAGTATTTTTAGTTGAATATTTAGTAATATTTTTCGCACGTAGATGGCAGCACCCACTTGTTATTATTTTCTTGATTTTAAGTAACAACTTTTAGGTTAGGGTAAAAGGTAATTGCTAAGGTAACCTATTTGGGTTTCCGCCAATAAGAATAACATAATAATAATAATGTATAGGTATAGTAGTTTATGGTTCGCAAACTACTCTCTTTTTATAACTGTTGGCCCTCCATACAAAAACATATAAGGGACCTTACTTTATAGTAATGTAGTATAACATAGGACAGTAATTCCTGAAGAAATATTTGACAAAGGATTGTGTTTTTAAAGTTTTATGTTTCAATGACGATTATTAATGCAAATTTTAACCACTATTAAAGTTCAGATAATTTAGAATTATGTTTTTGTTATTTTAAATGTATTTTTTGAGTAATATATGGAAAAATATAGAAAAGGTGTAGCTATGTTTAAGTATTACCTACATTGTTCTTTGAAAAGTACTCATTTCTTTTTCTTTATTTAGCAATCAAGTGCATTCATATCGTAAACAAATGTGAATTTGTCTTAGTTTTATTCAGAGAGATTTTGTATACTGTATATACTTGAATTGATTCTACCAATCAGTAACGATTTAATTTATTAATAATACAATGTTCATGAACAATACGAGATAGGTCTACCTAAACCCAGTTGTAACAAACAAATAATTTCATTGACGAACGAGAATATCGATAATGAAGGGAGAAATATACACCTTTTAGAACTTAACATACTGGAATATTTGCATGCATGATTGGCTTGAATTACAATGCTCAAAATACAATGTAGAACTCATTATTTGAAGAATGGAGTTTTGGTTTTAAACAATGTATACATTTTTAATGTGGGCCAAAATGATTTAAATACTTCTATGTGAAGTGAATATGTAGGCTATATTATTTAGCATGTCTGTAAGTTTTGTAGCGTATCACTATTCCAAGTAGTTGCCGAACTAGCTTGACCTTGAAATAACTTTTAAATTATATTTTCAGGATGACGAGCCTCCTGAGATCACATATTGTGTGGTGGATCACACGGGTACACTCTCGCTACAAACTCTGACACCCACACAGCCAATGCCAGCAGAAGATGAGCTGAACACAAAGTTTGCTGAACTTGTTGTAAGTAACTTCCTTAACGTAGTTAACTAAATTTTAAATAAATTCTGCAACAATATTAGGGTCTACCTATATATAAAGCAGGTTAAGAAGTGTTAAGCAAAACGTTAGATCATGTTGTCAGAACCAGTTAAAACATTAGTTGCAAATCTTTAAAGCAAGTCTTTACAACTATGTCTTCATTAAGTTATTGAAATTTTATCGTGATTGCTCGGTATCATCCTTTGTTACTTTTTGCTTCAAAGTTTCCTGTATTCATGTTATAAGTGTAGCTAAGCATGACTGGTTTTGTAATTTGGTTATACTGCAAAAGCTAAACATCCAGACCGTTGTGATGAAGATGATTTTGTTGACCGTGACAGTGATGACCAAGAAAGGATGAAGAAATTAATTTGGACAGTGAAGAGAAGGTGGGAACCGTTTTGGCTATATTTCTACTAAACAGGAATAGGAAATGTATATCATCTAACTCTCAGGTCATCATCTAACTCTCAGGTGATGATTTCAGTGAATGGTATCCCTTAGAAAATCTTTTTTTTCTCAAAAGACGAGGAAAATAATTTAAGAAATTGGAAAATGAATCACCCTGAGTTCATGATCGTCTTCACTAGATAATTCAAGCTTGTGTTATGTTTGCCAGGATCTGTAATTACTCTACAGAGCTAGAAATACCTGATTGTGATTGTTTTGCTCTTTACTTTGGTGACCAAGTAAGTAGAATTAGTGAAACCCTTATAGGAAGTAGTACAAATGCAGTAAAATCAGTTCCAAAAAGATCCTGGGTGCTGAAGAACCTGGTGACAACCTTAACCAGAATTAAACGATTTTAAAAAAGAGCTTTCTATTTTGTCCTAATAAAATATAGACCTAATGCCAAATTTGCTAAATATGAACTTCATTTTCCAAAGCAAGTTTTATATTGAAAAGATTTTTTTTTTTTATACTACACACGTTTTTAGGAAGTCTATCCTGTTCTCAATTCTGACTAAGATTGGAACAGACTAAGCGAAAGTGGGGCCAGGTTATTAGGTGATTTATGAAGGAATTTTTGGAATTACTGTGTCAAAAAGTGTGTGAAATTGCCACTGTATTGTAAATTGGTGTTGCTTGGAGCCAGCTTGTGTAGAACAACCAAGCTGTGTAGCTTGTGTATAGTTGTATACTATGTATATAGCTTTTATATATCTTGTGTAGAAGTTAAAGGTTTAAAGTTTGTTTGTGGATATGGAGTAATCACCATAGTTTGGTAGAATATTATGGTTTGTGAGTGGTTTTATGTGTTATTGCTAATATTTGGTGTGTCTGTGTGTGTATTTATATATATATAATGAATAGTTATTATATGGAGTACATCCGTTCATTTTGCAGCGCATAAAATTGCAGTTATGACGTTTCGCTAGAATCTCATCTAGCATTGACGAGGCGCACCTAACAACAGTTGAAGCAAATATATAGATATTAAAAAAAAGAAATATTTCAAGCTCAAGTAAAGATGCGGTAAATAAAATATTTATCTGAAACTATGATTACCTGTCTTTTAGCTTTCTGCACAGTTGATAATTTTTATTACTTTTCCTGGACGATAGGTATTATTCAGCTAATAGTATTTATCACCATCCTAAGACCTCTTGTATTGAGCCTCATTAATGTATTTTCTATCTTCTTGTTTGATCCATGTAGATACATATTTGAATCTGTGTCGAAATATGTAGATACATGTTTTGGTTTGTCTATACATAAAACTGTCTAATCAGTGTTTTAAGTCCATGGATGTAAGATAATAAAATAATTTTTCAAATTCACTTTCTGCTCATATACACTAATTTAGCTGCTTAATATCTAGGCATGATAACAAAAAAAAAAAAACACCTGGTTGCATAACAATTGTTCTATTCTAAAATTATTTTGAAAATAAACTAAAATTATATTGCCAGTTAGTTAATTTTACTTTCAGCATACTTTCAAAACCTTTCAATTAACATGGAAACCAGTAATTTTATTTTATCAGGTCAGTTAATAAAATATAGTAATAATAAAGGTCTGAGATGTGAAGTTGTAAGAGCTGTAATAGCCTACCTCTTTAGATGTAGGCTATATTGGAAATAGGTAATTCTAATTTGTTGTTTGTATGATTAAGTCCTTCAGTTATTGTTTGTAAGTGAGGCGTGCCATGTTAGAGTGAATACATTTTCATGTTACTATTTTAAATCATTGCTACAAACATGGATAGCTACATATAGAAAAGCAATTATTGATTTACAATATAATGTTTCCTACAAGGCTTTACATTTACATTCCTGTCATAAGTTATACAAATTTCATTTAAATATTTAATGATAGTTCTAATCCTTAGTTTTGTATCTTACTTTCAAACACAATGCCTTAACTTAATACCACTGTGAAATAATATAAAAGTTGCTTGTTGTAATCATCTTGAACTTGCTTGCTGACACGTTAGAAAAAATCAGTCTGCTCTACTTGAGTAGTATCAGCTTTGTAAATGGAACGATTGTTTTGAAACGTTTCAGCAAGTAAGTTCTAAAGTTTTCACTTATGCAAACATTACTTATAGAAATATATAGTTTTCGTTTCATAAGCTTAGAAAACATTTCAATGTCTCCCATAAAAAAATCTGTTGATTTTTTAAATTATTTTATTCAGTTCTTATTTTCTCTAAGACCTTCCAATCAATTATACAATAGTGATTCACAACTGCAGCATAGATATATTTTTGTATTTCCTAAACAACCTTTCATTAATAATGCTTGGTGAGATTTGTGCTTAAATTTCACATTAGGTTATTATAGGATGTCATCATTATTTTACACACTCAAATTCTATGTATTACTTTTGTATGGAATGAACGTTTCTACTTGTTTAATGATTAAACTGAAACTAAAATGAAATTTTGATTTATTTTGTAGGAAGAGTTGGATCTTACAGCACCCAATAAGGCAGCTATGATGAGTCTGCCATCTGAAAAGAAATGGCAAATATATTGCAGTCGGAAAAAGGTAAGAGTAATTTATTTTTCAGTTGGTTTCTTTTTACATTGTTAGGTTTTTTGCCAATAACTAGAATTTTTGGTTAACAATAAATGTTTATTTTTATAACTAAGATATATTAATCACTTAAACAATAGTTTATGACTATCCGAACTTTAATGTTAAAGTTCGGATAGTCATAAACTATTGTTTAAGTGATTAATAAGATTCACCGAACATAATGGACTACAAAATTAAAGAATAAGATATAAATTAAAAAACCTCATTTCTTTATGAAAAATGTTTAATTTTTGTTGATTCTATACGCTTTTTAACACAGAGATGTCTCTATATTGTTGTACAATAATGACCTGAATCTGTTTACGATAATGATGTCTATTTCTTACCAGATATTTATCCTCTGTGTCCAGAATTAATTAATAACAAGTATAAAAGAACGTAATACTTTGATGAAAATAGTGATCATCACAAGAATAAAAATACTGCTATCTAAAACAGTTTTTACCAATGTACCTTCGTTTATTTGGAAAATATTTGAGAATCTGATAAACAGTTCTTCTCACTTTGCTATATCGGTTACAAGCACACATCGTAGCTTCGTAGTGGCTTCCAATGATTGTTGGTAGAGCTTTTGTCATAAAGCTGAAGAATTGATTTTGTTAATAATATTAGTGCTTAGATGTGCAAGTGTATTCTGCAGAGAGAAGCAACAGTTGAAAATGTTTAACCATATTTTATATGTAATTAATATTTTTATATAATTGCTGATGCTATTTTTGAGGAAGCAAATAAAAGCCGCAAAATAAAACTTCCATATTAAAGGTTTCAGACTGAGCTAAAGCTGATTTTTGTCAGTTTTTACATACAATATAAGACTGCACTGGAGACAAGTAGAAAGTTTAAAATAATGAGAAAATGGTTGAAAATCTCGAGTCAAATATATTTATTTTAAAAATGCAACGTTTCGACAACTAGTTTGTTGCCCTTCTCAAGCCTGTTGTGCTATAAAAATAAAGTGTTTACATTTAACATTCAAACGTGTAATGTGAGGAGGCAAATTATCAAAAACCCCCTTATACTTCACTAAGAACTTGTTTAAAGGCTGAAACTAGTTGCCGAAACAATGGGTTATCAAAATACTGTAAATATATTTGAATCGATTTTGAACTATTTTTTCATTTACTTAATACTCAATTCGAATGCCTGAATAAACATGAAGTAAAGAGTTATTTTTAACATCGCAAAACATGAATAGTGGTTGTAGTTTTAAAAAAATACAAACATAACCTCTATATACAACTCATTAAAAAACTGTATGGTCAGTGTTTCTCAATAAAACAGAGGCCTTTATTATATTGCATTACTAAATAATATAGCTCATTACAAAATAGTTACATAGTACCCTAACAATGGTTAAACAGAATTAAGTTTACCTATCAAGCTAATTCACAAAAATCTTAAAAAACCTATGTTGTTGCAAAACTTGTTCTGCATGAGTTAGTAGTCTAGGTTTTCTTTTAAAACAAAACTTGTTCAAAGATTTATTTTATTATAGCTATGTAGTACGATTTAATGTTGGAATTTTTGAAGGTTTAAATGATATAGGAAGATATTTTAACATTGCAGTTATGTTTGTTTGATGAGTAATACGTTTTTGAACTACTATTTATGGTTTGTGTCATTTAAAATTGCCTATTACTTGTTCAGAATGTAATTTTATGTAACAAATATATAATAAAAATAGAGTTGGTGCAGTCTTTGTTATATATTATACAGGTTTTTTTATAAAATAAATGTTTCGTTATAATATCTATTTATTCTTATTAGTTGATTCCATCTTTATTCAACTAAATAAAAACTTGCTCAAATTATAATTTAAATAAATTTATGAAAAACTTACACGTATGAAAAACATGAAAAACGTTTTTGAATGCAGTAGGTGATCTTCATCTAGTGATGCCATTGGCAAAGGCCATTTCATGCAATATTTTTTCAGTAAGTTTTTCATAAGTTTACTTAAATTACAAGTTAAGCAATTTAAACGTTTCAGTTTTTGCGATCGTCATGAACAGTAAAATTAATCAGCTTGATAGGTATTAAGGTTAGGTAATATCTTCTTTGTTCACACTTAAAATATTTTTTTTTTTATTACTAAACAATTAAAATTAATAATTAAGTAATATAATTTGTTAATAACTATATCATCTAACATAAATATGAATGTATGAATAGGACCAAGAAGGATGCACGGACCTTTCCCAGTCGCCAGAACACTACATAGAAAGGGTTCAAGCTTTATCTGTTGTAAGTACTCTTTATATAACTTTAATTATATAATACCTGTAATAATGATAATGTTTCCTGCACATAAAAACTTCAAGGGGTGTGGTATTTAACCAACCAAGTCATTGGAAATACTTTCACTTAAAGTAACGATTGTGTAATAACAGGTTACAACTGTTTGCTCTCAAATCATATTAGTGTTTAAAAATAAGTAACCTGTTGACAGTTTAAAAAATAGAGTTAATATATTACTCATTTATTGTGTATAGAGTTGTAAAATATAGGAAAATTTATCATTGTGAGAAGTCTTAGGTCTAATTTGTTTGTTAGGAATTGCTGAAATTTTATTCACTAAAGTTCCACCGCAGTTTGAATATTTCATCCTTTTCTATCCTCAAAGGTTCACTTTGCAATAAAAAATATACGCTTAGCATAGTTTAGAGGTGTTTTGTTTTTATTATTTAATAATTCACTGTTCAGTGAATATGATATTACTTCTGGTCTGCAATGTAAATGGTGTATCTAAACTGCGTTGGCAATCTTTTGGGAACTGATTTTGTAACTAAAAATGTAAAATAAGGATTCAATAATTATAGATCTAAAGACGTTTTATTACACAGCTACAGCTAGTGAAATTCGCCCAAATATCTGCTTCTATTGTCAAATCAGAGTTCATTGAAACTCTGGAAATACGAATGAATGGGTAAATTTAAAAGTTTAATACATTTTTGACCTGCAAATTTTAAGTCTGATGAAATTGTTAGTTTGATAGTTTTTGAAAAAAACTTGTAGAAATTGCAAAAACATAGGGGAAATTTATATTAGTTTGAGTTTCATTACAAATAACTTGGTGATAAATAAATTATTTTTACCTACAAATGTAAAATAATTTAATTTTATAACTTTTTTTAAAAAATGTTTTAACTTGCCTATAGTAGCACTTACTTTTTTGTGTTGAGGACGGCCGTTTCGGGAGATGTGTCCCTTTGTCAACTCAGACCGTAACTGATCTCAAGGTTTACGTAGGTTAGGGTGGGGGTGGGATATTTTGGTGGTGTGGGTGTATTTTGTGTGTATTAGGAGTTATGATGTCAAAAAGTGCGTGTGAGTTGTAATGTAATTGTGTATTGAGTATGTGTGTAGGGTGTAGTTTGAAGTGCCTATATATTTCGTATTGTTCGGTTGTGTAGCGTTGGTTATTTCTGTGTTGTTTATGAAGAATTTGTAAGTTAGATGTTATGTCTGTGTAGTCGTGTTTTGTGGAGTTGAGATGATCGGCGAAGTTTGATTGGTAGTTATTGTTTTTTAGTGCTTTTATATGTTCTTGGTAACGTGTGTGAAATGACCTCCCTGTCTGGCCTATGTAAAAACTGGGGCATGAACTGCAAGTTAGTTTGTAAACTCCAGTGGTGTTGTAAATGTCGTTGATTTTCCTGTTGAGTTTAAATTGTTTGTTGAGAGTGTTGTGTGTGGAGTAAGCTATTTTATAGTTGTATTTTATGGGATTGTCATCTTGTGTGTTTGTATTTGGGTTGTTATGTTTATTTTTTAGGCGGTTGTATAATTTGTCAATCATTGTTGGGTTGTATCCGTTTGTTTGTGCTATATGTGTTATGGTGTTTAACTCCTGGTGGTGTTCATCTTTGTCTAATGGTGTTTTAAGGAGGCGGTATATCATGGTATTGTAAGCAGCTAGTTTGTGTTGGTGTGGGTGGTTAGAGGAACTGTGTATGGTCGTATTAGTGCTGGTGGGTTTTCGGTATATGTTGAATTTATGTGTTTGTTTGTCTGTTCGTTTAATTGTGAGGTCTAAGAAGTTAAGGGAGTTTTGTTGTTCTGTTTCGATGGTGTATGTTAGTTTAGGGTGTATGGAATTTAGGTGTTTTAGAAATATGTGTGCTCTGCGTGTGTTGCCTTTATATAATGTTATGATGTCGTCGACGTATCTGTACCAGTAAATTATGTTATCTGAGTATTTGTTGTTGTGTAAAATGTGGTTTTGTTCGATGTGGTGTATGAATATTTCTGCTAAGATGCTTGCTATGGGGGAGCCCATAGGTAGTCCATCTTTCTGGCTGTAGTATGTGTTATTGTAGGTGAAATAATTTTGAGAAGTGATTAATCTTCTACAGCCAGAAAGATGGACTACCTATGGGCTCCCCCATAGCAAGCATCTTAGCAGAAATATTCATACACCACATCGAACAAAACCACATTTTACACAACAACAAATACTCAGATAACATAATTTACTGGTACAGATACGACGACGACATCATAACATTATATAAAGGCAACACACGCAGAAATCACCCTAAACTAACATACACCATCGAAACAGAACAACAAAACTCCCTTAACTTCTTAGACCTCACAATTAAACGAACAGACAAACAAACACATAAATTCAACATATACCGAAAACCCACCAGCACTAATACGACTATACACAGTTCCTCTAACCACCCACAACAACATAAACTAGCTGCTTACAATACCATGATATACCACCTCCTTAAAACACCATTAGACAAAGATGAACACCACCAGGAGTTAAACACCATAAAATATATAGCACAAACAAACGGATACAACCCAACAATGATAGACAAATTATACAACCGCCTAAAAAATAAACATAACAACCCAAATACAAACACACAAGATGACAATCCCATAAAATACTTATCAATACCTTACAGATCATCCAAAACCCACAATCTAACCAACACATTACGAAAATACAACTATAAAATAGCTTACTCCACACACAACACTCTCAACAAACAATTTAAACTCAACAGGAAAATCAACGACATTTACAACACCACTGGAGTTTACAAACTAACTTGCAGTTCATGCCCCAGTTTTTACATAGGCCAGACAGGGAGGTCATTTCACACACGTTACCAAGAACATATAAAAGCACTAAAAAACAATAACTACCAATCAAACTTCGCCGATCATCTCAACTCCACAAAACACGACTACACAGACATAACATCTAACTTACAAATTCTTCATTAACAACACAGAAATAACCAACGCTACACAACCGAACAATACGAAATATATAGGCACTTCAAACTACACCCTACACACATACTCAATACACAATTACGAGGCATGTTTTTAAAGTAAGTAGCGTTTCTAAATATCCCCGCCGCAGCTCTGCGGTCGGCGTTTAGCGCATGCGCGCAGTGTAGCTACATCTGTTGGGAAGCTACAGACGCCATTGTGACGCCGTTTGATCGAGTCTTAGTTTGTTTACGTGATTTTAAAATGCCGCAGACAATTGAGAATCCCGCCGACTGTGAAGTGCGTGGTGTGATTCGTTTTCTCTGTGCTAAAGGCTTAAAAGCAATTGACATTCAACGTGAAATCAGTGAAGTTTATGGTGAAAACATTATGAGTGAAGGAATGGTGCGGAAATGGGTTAGGGCCTTCAAAGATGGCCGCACAAACGTTCATGATGAGGAACGAAGTGGGCGACCTTCAGTCATTACCGATGATCTCATTCAAAAAGTGGACTGTAAAGTGAAAGAGAACAGACGGTTCACAATTTCGTCCTTAGCTGTAACATTTCCTGCTGTATCAAGAAGTGTTCTCTACGAAATTGTGTCTGAACGTTTAAATTATCGGAAAATGTGTTCACGGTGGGTATCGAAAATGTTGACTGATACGCACAAAACCAAACGATTGGGCAGTGCATTGAGCTTTCTCGAGCGTTACCGTAACGAGGGCGATGATTTTTTAAGCCATATCGTTACAGGTGATGAAACGTGGGTAGCCTACGTTACACCAGAATCAAAACAACAGTCAATGGAATGGCGGCATTCAACATCCCCTAGGAAAGTCAAATTCAAGCAAACAATTTCTGCCCAGAAAATCATGTGCACTGTCTTTTGGGACAGAAAGGGTGTGTTGTTGGTCGATTTTCTGCCTCGCGGTGAAACGATCAATGCAGCCGCGTACTGTGAAACTTTAAAAAAACTGCGCCGTGCAATCCAAAACAAAAGACGTGGCATGTTGAGTGCAGGCATCGTTTTGCTCCACGATAATGCTCGTCCACATTCAGCAAATCTAACGCAAGAGCTCATCACTTCATTTGGCTGGGAACAATTGGACCATACTCCATACAGTCCCGATTTAGCGCCTAGCGACTACCATTTGTTTCTACACTTGAAGACGCATTTAGCGGGGAAGCGTCATTCCAATGATGAAGAAGTAAAAACGTCTGTGCAGCAGTGGTTGTCCAGTCTGGCGGCAAGCTTCTATGACGACGGCATACAAAAGCTGGTCCCAAGATACGACAAGTGCCTTAATAATAATGGAAATTATGTAGAGAAGTAGAGGAAAGAATGCTCTTTGAGGTAAATAAAGTTTTGTTTGAAAAAATTTACTTGTTCATTTTTTATATCAAAACGGTACTTACTTTAAAAACATGCCTCGTACATTACAACTCACACGCACTTTTTGACATCATAACTCCTAATACACACAAAATACACCCACACCACCAAAATATCCCACCCCCACCCTAACCTACGTAAACCTTGAGATCAGTTACGGTCTGAGTTGACAAAGGGACACATCTCCCGAAACGGCCGTCCTCAACACAAAAAAGTAAGTGCTACTATAGGCAAGTTAAAACATTTTTTTAAAAAAGTTATAAGTGATTACTAGTAGCTCACGCGAAGATGGAATCAACAAATGTGAATTTAATTTTGATATAATGGTAACTAATACAAACTAATGTAAAAATATAACTAACTAGCATTATCCAATGCGCCCGAAATCATAATTTTACTATGGAAAATGGAAAATTATTAATTAATTTTCCAATAAGAAAAGCATATCAAACATTATCTAAATAATTATATTCCATTTACTGTAATACTAGAGGATAGACAATGTTTTTTGTTATTTCATTAGGCATATAAGCATGGAAATTTTTAGGTGTCGGAACACGTGAGCACGCAACATACAATTGTCCATCGTAAAAGCTCAAATCTTGGAAATTTAATCCAGGAATAGTCAATGTTTGTCTTTGTGCCTTGTTTATGGTTATTGTGAATGCAAGAGGCGAAGGAAATTGTATTATTTTGAAACCGAAGGGTAAATCGGATGAAATCATTGGTATTCATGGACTTAAAACCATTTGTCCTTTGAACTTGCCACTTATGATTTTTGCCTCGATCAAGTTCAGTGTCAGTTTTTTTGTTGCTAGTCTGGTTTCAGTTGTACATATTTGGTGAATTCAAATTTCGCAAGAGTGCTATCGGCCATCCTACTTTTAATGCCAATAAGTGTGGTGGCAATAATTATAGAATTTAGCAATTTTTAAACAATTTATGTATTTTTATTTTTACATTATGTTTATAATGTTTTTTAATTAATTAAGTAACGCTAGTATGGTTACACAATTTAACAATAGACTTATGGAAGGCTGTAAACTGAACCATCCTAAGCCTCTGGGGCTAAGCCCTGTGGATATATCTTCATTAATCTTTACACGAAACATCCTGGGAAAATGTTAAACAATCACACTTAAATTCATTAACTTCTGTTCAGTGGTTTAGGCATCCATAAGATACACTCATACATACATACATCAGTTTTTGACCCACCTAAGCCTCTGGAGTGGAGCACTGAGGATAGGTCTACACCAAACTTCCCACGAACCATCCTGCAAATATGTTAAACAATCCCTCTAAATTTCATTAACTTCTGTTCAATGGTTTAGGCATCCATAAGAAACATACATATACATATATTGGTTTATATATATATATGTGTAAATTTTGCTCGGCACAGTACATAGGCCATACCACAGATGGTCTGAGCATCAGAATGAATGGCCACTGACATGACTTGGAACCATGAACATAGACAGGCCAACCGCTCAACACGCTGCTAGTCACAATATCATATCTTTCAATGATTGTTATACCACCAAAATAATTAAGGTCCTCCCCCTTGATTGCAACCCTTCAGAATTGAGAAGATGGGAGCTATCATACCAGTGGTACACCAAATCTAGAGAGCCTCCTAACCTCAACATCAGATAAAACTCCTTTTACCTCCCCCCTAACTTATACCATTTTCATCAATTCCATTTACCTCCCTTCTGTAAAGGATTAATATCTAGTTTCAAATAATCAATATTTATACAAATCACATATAGCACTATATCATAAACTATAAATCTGTGACATTTGGATATTTATACACATCTGTGGTTCACTTCAGTCTTTTCTTTTTCTCTCTTTTGATTGACAAAAATCATTTTTGACCGAAATATTTCAATAGTGTGATAAGTTTTTATATGTGTCTATTTATTTATTTACAAGATATTGCAGTTTTGGACTATTGCCATTCGGTAAGTTTGTCATTCCCCTATCTAGTCCAAAAATTCCTAAATAAGCGTTAAGCTCTATTAGAGCTAACTTATATACAGTGTGTGTGTGTATATATATATATATATATATATATATATATATATATATATATATATATATATATATATATATATAGATTTTTTGGACTAGGAGACTGACAGACTTACCTTGGTAAGAGTCCACACTGTAGTCTTGAAATAGAAACACATAAAAGCACTTAAACAATGATATATTTCAACCACACAGTGGTCTTTGTCAATCGAAGAGAAAACACAAAAAGAAAAATATATTGGCAATAGCTAATTGTACATGTAAATACCCTCATGTGTAACAATATAGAGGTGCCTAATTAAAACACAATTACCATACAACGTATCCTACATAGATTTCTAATGTTATAGACCTATAAAAAAAACTAATGCAATGCTCCAATATATTATTGTACAAATAAAACACATTTTTCTTTTTGTGTTTTCTCTTCGATTGACAAAGACCACTGTGTGGTTGAAATATATCATTGTTTAAGTGCTTTTATGTGTTTCTATTTCAAGACTACAGTGTGGACTCTTACCAAGGTAAGTCTGTCAGTCTCCTAGTCCAAAAAATCTAAATAATCTTTACCAACCAAAACTAACCTAAATAAATAAATATATATATATATATATATATATATATATATATATATATATATATATAAATTGTTTAAAAAATCAAAGAAAAATCATAAGTAAATTTAATTTAATTTAATTCAATGTAAAACACAACAAAGTTGTTCTAGCTATGATACTCTTGGATTCCAAGCATATGATCGATGTGGCCACCATACCAGAACTAAAATCAACCATCTTAAACTTTCCTTAACGTGTGAAGACTGTAACTTCAGTGACAACATTTTTCAGCTGTTCTCGACTAGTAATAGGTATAAGATAAACCAAACTCTTTAACATACCCTATTGGAAACAGTCCAATGGTATGAGATCTTACTGACAAAGCGTTTTGGAGGATTGCAATCAATCAGAACTTTCCGTATACTGCTTGCTCCTTATGGAGATGCATAGAGAGAAACCCTTAAGGGAACACTTAGTACATACAGAAGAAGGTTCTGTAATGCTAGTAACAGCAGGAGCTTTTATACTAACACCAAATATACATTGTAATATTGGTCCCATTTATATGCAACAAATCTTTTCATACATAGTACACTCTTTTTTAGTAAACTTATACCTATTAAGTTAAGAGAAACTTAAACACTTTGAAACTTTTTGGGTAACGAGAACGGTAGTTTTGGAAGTGAATCACAATGTCAATTCAGACCATAACACGATTAATATACATCCTCTGTAGACTAGTAGAAAATGTTGCAAACAGAATCTAATAATGTTAAAGGTAATATTCTAACATTTGTTGATTCCATCTTCGCGTGAGCTACTAGTAATCACTAAACACTTTTAAATGTTTTAAACTTGCCTATAGTAACACCTACTTTGCTTGTTGAGGATGGCTGTTTCGGGAGATGTGTTCCTTTGTCAATTCAGACCGTAACTGATCACAAGGTTTACATATGTTAGGGTGGGGGTGGGATGTTTTGGTGGTGTGGGTATATTTTTGTGTGTATTAGGAGTTATGATTTCAAAAAGTGCGTGTGAGTTGTAATGTAATTGTGTGTTGAGTATGTGTGTAGGGTGTAGTTTGAAGTGCCTGTATATTTTGTATTGTTCGGTTGTGTAGCGTTGGTTATTTCTGTATTGTTTATGAAGAATTTGTAGGTTAGATGTTATGTCTATCTAGTCATGTTTTGTGGAGTTGAGATGATCGGCGAAATTTGATTGGTAGTTATTGTTTTTAAGTGCTTTTATATGTTCTTGGTAACGTGTGTAGAATAACCTCCCTGTCTGGCCTATGTAAAAACTGGGGCATTAACTTCAAGTTAGTTTGTAAACTCCAGTGGTGTTGTAAATGTCGTATATTTTTGTTGGGTTTAAATTGTTTGTTGAGAGTGTTGTGTGTGGAGTAAGCTATTTTGTAGTTGTATTTTCGTAGCGTGTTGTTAGATTGTGGGTTTGGGATGATCTGTATGGTATTGATAAATATTTTATGGGATTGTCAAGTGTGTTTGTATTTGGGTTATTATGTTTATTTTTTAGGCGGTTTTATAAATTGTCAATCATTGTTGGCTTGTATCCGTTTGTTTGTGCTATATATTTTATGGTGTTTAACTCCTGGTAGTGTTCATCTTTGTCTAACGGTGTTTTAAGCGGGCGATATATCATTGTGGTGTAAGCAGCTAGTTTATGTTGGTGTGGTTGGTTTGAGGAGCTGTGAATGGTCGTATTGGTACTAGTTGGTTTTCGGTATATGTTGAATTTATGTATTTGTTTGTCTGTTCGTTTAATTGTAAGGACTAAGAAGTTGAGGGAGTTTTGTTGTTCTGTTTCGATGCTGTATGTTAGTTTTGGGTGTATGGAATTTAGATGTTTTAGAAATATGTGTGCTCTGCGTGTGTTGCCTTTATAGGCCTTTAATGTTATGATGTCGTCGACGTATCTGTAGGCTACTAGTAAATTATTTTATCTGAGTATTTATTGTTGTGTAAAATGTGGTTTTGTTCAATATGATGTATGAATATTTCTGCTAAGATGCTAGCTATGGGGGAGCCCATAGGTAGTCCATCTTTCTGGTTGTAGAATGTGTTATTGTTATTTTGAGATGTGATTAATCTTGTGAGGTGAATGATTTCGTCAATGTGTGTATATGGTGTATTTGTGTCTGTTAGCATGTTTTTGAGGATGTCTATGGTTTCTGGAATGGGGATGTTTGTATATAGATTTGGCCGAAACGGCCGTCCTCAACAAGCAAAGTAAGTGCTACTTTAGGCAAGTTTAAAACATTTAAAAGTGTTTAGTAATATTCTAATTACTTTTGATAATATTCTACTTTTCTGCTATAATTTATATTATTATTTTGAGTATCATACTTATCTGCCATTCCTAGCATGGTCACGTTATTCATTGACGGAGATTCTGGCTGGTGGAGGCTCTCCGAAACCCGTCAACGAATAATGTGACAATGTTAGGAGTAGCAGATAAGTGATAATACTCAAAATGATAAATAAAAATATTCTAACATTGAAAACAAATTAAATTTCTTGAACCTTTTTATGTATAAAAAAATATAATATTTCTGAATATTGAGACATCAAAAATTAACTTTGAACCATTAGGATGTGTTTTATTTGTGCAATAATAAATTGGAGCATTGCATTAGTTCTTTTTAATATGTCTATAACATTAGAAATCTATTTAGGATACGTTGTATGATAATTGTGTTTTAATTAGGCACCTCTATATTGTTACACATGAGGGTATTTACATATACAATTAGCTATTGCCTATGTTATAGGGGTATTTGGATTTTAAATGAAATTAAACATTGCTATATATTTATTATAACCTAGATAAAAGTATACTGATTAATTTGATAACTAGAGTAAAAGGTGTCAATATTTATCAACGCTAATTTCAGTTTAAGTTCACACACTATTGGTATGAATAATTTAAGCAGACCAAAAGTTGACTAAATTTTGTTTAGTTTGAACATGAAAAGGTGTAAAAAATATATTTCACATTTAAGAGTTTGACGAAAGTTCAGCATGGTGGTCTTTCAGTTGATCTAGATATATGTAACCACTCAGGAGAAATCATAACTATCGCTGTAGTGGGATGTATGCTGTACACACACACACACACACACTCTCTCTCTCACACACACACACACACACACACACACACACACACAATGGTCTTTCTTACTCAAGTGTTTCCAGTTTTTTTGTACACAAAACCACGTTTTAGAATACTAGTCTAAAGGCAAGGATAATTTAAATTTTAAGGTTTTTAGCAGCATACAATTAACTATCTACATAATGTACAAAAAGAGAAATAATTTACCAAATTCGACATTTGAGCATTGTTAATATTTCTGTTTCAAGTTAAAAGTATTAATTTTTAAGTGAAATCATAAACATTCTCCAAACCATCACCAAACAAAACTATTTCAACCTAAAAACCACCCTATCCAACACAAACACGCTGCCTTCAGATCCATGACACACAGAAGTCCCAATGACCACAGAAAACATAACAAAGAACTAGACACAATTAAATATTTAGCATACACAAATGGATACAACACCATAATAATAGACAAACTATGATACAAAATACAAAAAAAAACAACACTAAAATTAACACTACAGACAGGGAAAACAAATACATGACATTATCATACATAAACGAAACAACAAACAAAATAGCTCGCAAATTTCAAAAAATAGGATACAAAATAGCATACAAAACTAATAACAAGTTACAATACAAAATACAACACAACACCAACAACAAAGATACACTACAAGCACCAGGCATATACAAACTGAACTGCGACGAATGTAACAAATTCTACATTGGACAAACAGATCGCAGCTTTAAACAAAGAGTCGAGGAACACAAACAGAACACCAACTCAGCATTTTATAATCACACAAAAGAAACAGGACACAAATACACAGACATTTACCATAAACTAGAAATCCTACACATCAACAAAAAAGGACCACATCTCAACACATTAGAACAATATGAAATTTACATACACACAAAAACACAAAGTACAAACATATTAAACGAACAAAGACAATACAAATCACACATACTCTTCGATGCTATCGAAAACCTACCTTTAAAACCGCCACCGCTTGAGCCGACATCTCCAAGCAGAAGACACTGATGAAGATCGCCCCACAGCGATCAAAAACGTTCTGCCTCAGTAAGTTTTAACAAATTTACAAAATCTAAGTTCGGATAGTCATAAACTATTGTTCAACTGATTAATAAGATTCACCGAACATAATTGACTACAAAATTCAAGAGATTTAATTACAGTTTAATCAGTGAATTCAAGACGAATACATCAAGCAACTTTAATATATTAATTGTGTAAAATTATGTACATTTTTCAGTGTTATGATAACCATGTTTGAACTATCTTAAAGTATAATACTAACTTGTTGCTACACCAAAGGAGATGACTATGATGAAACTGAAATGTAAATCTTGTTGCTTCATTACGTATATTGTTCTTTAGATTTTTTGTCTGTCTTAGTAAAGATTCAACACAGAATAACATATTTGTTTTTGGTTTAAACAAGCCTTACTAAAAAACATTTGACTATTTTAGGTTGTTGGAAGTGAAGAAATTGACGAACAAGAAATGATATCAAGGACGAGGACCTTAGATTCACTGAAGACAGCTTTAAGGACGCAACCTCATAGTTTTGTACTTCACTTCGTAGAGTTGAATGGTTTGATAGGATTATTGTCATGTTTAGAAGCTATGGACTACAACACAGCTCAATCTTCTATTCATACTTCTCTCATTGGCTGCGTTAAAGCCCTCATGAATAATTCAGTAAGCTCAAATATATGTTTATAACCAATAAAATATTATACATTTGTAACTAAATGCTTATAAGAGTGAGGTATGACAATTTTTCTTACAATGCTTACTAATGTTAGTGCTGACAACATTACTCTTCTTGAATAACAAATATCCCTTAATCTACCCTATCTCCTAAACAATTTCTATAGTATAAAACAAAGTCGTTATAATGTAAATATTTGTTGTTTTTTTTACTCTGATATGTGTTTCTTCTAATAAAATGCATTAAAAAATATTAATAATGAGTAAAGTGTTGGTGGCATAATTTTAAATACATTTTTTTTGCTATTTCTCTCTTAACTTCTTTAAATTTGAACTATCTGTTAATGCCATATTTAGTGTGGTGTGTGTGTGTGTGTGTGCGCGCGCGCATGCGCGCAAGTGTGTGTGTGCGTGTGTGTGGGCGTGCGTGCGTGTGTATTTGGGAGAGAGAGAAAGAGTGTGACAGATAGAGAAAGAGTGTGTGTATGAGAGAGAGAGAGAGAGAGCATGGTATTTATACAAATGAAACTGTTCTCATTTTTTATTATTTTTTTAACTTAATTTTATTTTTGAGTTGTAACTCTAAACAATCTAATAATGTTGCTGGGATTTTGAAATCGTAGTTTTATGTTTATCTGTTTTTGCATCAATAAACAAATTATAATATTCTGTGAACGCCATTATAAAATGAGTATGAAATATAGTAATAAACTGAAATAAGTAATGAAAAACCGTCTGATTTATAACAATACAATGATAATAAATTTTAATTTGATTTTAGACCGGAAGAGCACATGTTTTAGCACATCCTACAGCAATAAACACAATCGCACAAAGCCTAAGTACAGAAAACATCAAAACAAAAATTGCAGTTCTGGAAATACTGGGCGCTGTTTGTCTTGTACCTGGAGGACATAAAAAAGTTCTGGATGCCATGACACACTATCAAAAGTTTTCATTTGAAAGGAGTAGATTTCAGGTATTTCCAATGAGTTTTTATCTTTTTAATAGAGTTCTGTTACTTAGCTTTCGATTTTTCTCTAAATTAAAAGATAATTTACATTGTCTCACACTGCTGTGAAGGGGTGGCTTTATCTTTTTCCCCTGCTGACCTCATAAATATAGAACGTCCCTATCAAAATTTATTTTAGATGAAGAATTATCTCCTGACCATGGTTGGTATATATCAAACAAAATAATTTGGATTCAACTATCAATATAAGCAAGAGTGTACCTGAATTTGATAGAAGGTTGTTCAGGTGAAATAACCTTTCAGAGTAAATAAACAATTTACACATAAGTGAAAACACTTATACATGAATATTGGTAAAGTTTGGCATATTAGGATTTTATATATAAACTTATGCGTCTCAAGTTATACAACATTACACAGGTAGTGTTATAATAAATACAAGGTATTATATTTTAATTTTCTGTTCAACCCTACAAGGTCTCGTAAGTATTAAAAGATTTACAAAATTGTATCCCTTTACAAACAAGTTACAACTTTTGTTTAGATAGATATTACAAAGATATGTCACACTTGACTTGTTATATTTTAAAGAATGGACCGGTAAAGAAGAGAAATGTTCCTTGCAATAGTGCAGCATTACAAAGGGTGCATAGAATAGAGGTATAGACCACCATCAGCTTCATAAATTAGAAACAAAAAAAAAAAGAAAGCGAATAAATAGTAACAAAGAGAAATAATAGTCAAACACAATATATTGTATAGCAAGGGAAATGGGAAATTGCAAGGAAATTCACTTTCTATTTTGCCAGTTAATATTGTGATTCTGAGTTATGTATATACATAGTTATATTAATTGTATTTATAAAATAAATAGTAACTAAAATAAAATATTTCTGTGTTAACCTCATTAGCAATTGCCTTTAAAACATTCTATTTTTATATTACTTGTTTTAATATTAATACTAAACCATCTTAATTTTCAGGGAATAGTAAACGATTTAGACAGAAGTACAGGGATTTACAGAGATGAAGTAAGCTTAAAGACAGCCATCATGTCATTTGTAAATGCAGTTTTAAGTTATGGTCCTGGACAAGAGAATTTGGAGTTTAGGTTACATCTGCGATACGAATTCCTTATGTTAGGCATCCAACATGTTATAGAGAAACTAAGAAAACATGATAATCAAACTCTTGACAGGTATGTGTTATAAAGTATATATTCTATTCTTCTATGCATGGAAATTCCTGATAAACAATAATTTCTGGTATTTTGTTTCAGGCATTTAGATTTTTTTGAAATGGTTAGAAATGAAGATGAAAAAGAATTATCAAGAAAATTTGAAGTTGTAAGTATATTGTTAGTAGTTTCCGTTATTTACTCTGGTAATACAGTAGAACCTCTACAATTTGTCACGTTCAGGACCGAGGGGGTAATGAATTTGAGAAAAAGACAAATTACGGAAGTCTTGAAATTAATATGTAATTGTGAGGTAAACATGGCACATAAATACAAAAAATAGCTACAGTAGAGTTTCGAAATTCCGAGTTCTGATATTTCAAGCTTTTGTTAAATTCGAGCCTATTTGTATTTTAGGCTATTTGATCTATTTGAAAGAAAATGATTAGTCATGCTTCCAAGAAATGTTTATGGCCATATGGTATGCAAAAGAAATGAGTCAGGCTTCCAAGAAATATTTACATCAATATGGCATGCAAAGGAAATGATTTGCGTTTACAAAATATTTTTATATCCATACGGTGTGCTAGAGAGATGAGGCGGGCTTCCAAGATATGTTTATATCAATATGGTATGCAAAGGAAATAAACCGGGCTTAGAAGAAATGTTCATATTTCTATAAACTTATTTAGTGAATTTTTAGTTATAGTTTTATGGTTTATTAAAACTCCTATTTTTTTTAATGCACAGGAATGTAACCCATGTAATCAGAGTTTTTGGTAATCTGAGGGGTCTAGGTCCTATCTACCTCGAATTATTGAGACTCTACTATATGTAATTTAATTAATGTTGTACTTACATGATTGAGTCGCCCAAAAAACTTTACGACATAAAAATACTAGTAGCCTGCAGTATAGTTTGTAATTACAAATGCAGTATCTTACTCTATTTTGATAAAACACATAAAAAAACATACTACAGTACCTTGTAAGAAAAATAACACTAGGAAGGAAATATAAGTTGTATTAAATCTATTTATGTTTTAGTTTTTAAATAGACTGTCTTTTTTTTACTAAAGAATTCTTTTCTTTTTGTATTTATTGTAAGATTTATTTTGTTGATTCTGCTTCTTTTTGTCTCTCATACCACCCAATGCATTTCAATAGGGTTTCATTAACTTCCCTATAAGTCATTACATTTTCTGGGCAAATGTGTTGAGAGATTTCCTCAGTAATCGAATGACTCATGCCTGGTTTATACCTTATGTGATGGCGCTTATGCTACATGAAAGTGGATGATGTTTGTTACTACTGTGATGAATTTCAGAGGTTCTATTAAATTTATTTATTAAACAATCTGATGTATTAATTATTTTTTTTTTTAATTGTACATCGCCTAGATCAGGGGTTCTCAACCTTTTAGGCTCTGAGCCCCCCTTCACACTTTGGTGTGAGGTCACGCCTCCCTTCACGGATTAAGTTAATTTAGACTTATATATGATAAATTTACTTACAAATGTTTAAGTAATAACCAGAAAAATGTTCGCTACTTTTGTAGTGCTAGTGTGAGGGCTGGCACTGTTTCTCGTTAACTATTTTTTGTATGTTTGGATGAAATTTTGACAAAGAACACCGCAGGTCACTTTCCACATCTAGTCTGGCTCGATATTTAGATTTTATATTAGCCAGGGCTGAAAATCCTGTCTCGCATAGATAAGTTGATGAAAATTGTACAAGCAACTTGACTGCCTCCATTGCTACTTCTGGGTAAACAGGAAGATATAGTAGCCAGAAATCTTCGAGATCCATGTATGGGAAATCCAATTTAGCTTTGGAATCACATTGCAAGTCAATTGTTTGTTCTTGAATGTGATCAGGAGGTATATCAATGTTGATTTGAAAGGGGTCTCTTGTTAACTTGAATTCCCAGTTTTCCGAGCTTATATCTGGGAAATAGGCTCCGATTTTGTTCTTCAGAGACAACAAATGCTCAGATATTAGGTCCTTCATTTCATTTACTAGGTCTTTTGGAAGACTTTGGGTATCATCGACGAGATTTTGTAAAGGAAGAAAAGTTCGTTGAGTAAAGAAATAGAGCTTTATAGCTCTATTAAGCTATAAAAAAATTTCAATGATTGTGTGTTTGTGTCCAATATCAAATTCAATTTTTTTTAAAATTTGTTGACGCCTCCCCTGGAATTCTTCTACGCCCCCCCAGGGAGGCGCGCCCCCCAGGTTGAGAACCGCTGGCCTAGATCATTAGCATTTTTTTGTAGTTTTTCATCGTAGGTGAAGCTTATATGGTTCGGTTATCCTTCACACTCTGCATGTTGTTGTGTTGGTATACTCTACATCCCAGTGTAATAAAGGTTTACCTTGGTTTTCTTTTTGTTTATTTGCTCCATGCTATACTATTTTGTATTTCCATTGCTATTCTTGTATGTTTTATTCCAGTTTTATTTCACATCTTTATTCACAATTACCTCCTCAAACATTTATATTTTACATTGGCGTATGTATATTTTCCATTTTTGAACTGTAAATTAGGTCTTGCTTACCATTAAAGATATTTAGTTTTTATTACATTAATTTTCACTCCTTTTTATGTATGTTTGGCATCCACTTCTTTAATGAGAGAAAAATGTATATAGGAAAGAGTGTATATAGCGTTTTATCATTAATTTCAACCCCTCTATACCTTTAAATTTTCTTTTTTATATTACAAGCGTTTTTTTTAATATCCTTATTTTAAATGCGACTGTTATAGTGTCTCATTCCCCCTTTCTCAACTCTACATGTTGTTCTGATATTCTACATTCTGTCGATAGTTAGCAACTGAGTGTATTTTGTTTAATGGTATATTATGATATATAAATATTTTTTTTTTTTAAATTACCACTATATTCAATAATAATTTGGTACTAAGTAATTTAATAATTTGGTAATTTTTTTTATTTTTAGAAAAAGTAATCTGTAATTCCTAGTATTTAATTATTAAAAAAACAAAACAATTATTTTAAATTTACTTTGACAAAACTGCTATCTAATATTTTTAGTAGATAATTTTGTACTGGATTAGTGCATTGTTCAATGTTGCTAGTCAAGTGTCATGACTTGCAGCATTAAACAATGCACTGACTGAGTTTGAATCATCTTTGTGAGCATATCAATAAATAGTGGTTTTTTGCCGAGTCAATTAATAAATGAATATTAAAAAAAACTCAAGATGTGTAACCCAATATTCGCATTTTAATTTGAATACATTTATCTACATAATTTTATTACATACTTTCATTCCACACAAAATTTTCTTGTTTGGAATATCTCCTGAATCAAATGATTTATCATTTTCAATTTTTTAGAATTTTCATTTTTATATCTTTGAAATTTGTAATTTCTTTTCTTTTTGTAGGTGTATCCTTAAGAATATATTCTGCTTGACCTTTTGTCCATAGCTTTTCTGGGATATATTATTATTACCAGGCATGAGCAGTGGAATATTGGTATTTTTCTTCATATAATGTTTTACCTAATTATAAATTATATTACTGAAATTGATATATATAGGCATTCTAGGAGATTCTAAATTTGTTGTCATTCTTAACGATCTCAATCTACCAGTCGTCTGCTTACCCTGTATTTTTGTCTGTTTTAAGGGGTTCTATTATCTGTGGTACTAAAACAGGTGTTAACATGTCACACATTGTAATATAAAAAGGGAAACATTTTAAACTTATTTCTAACTTATGTTGATAACAGATTTTATTTCTTTAATGTTTTATGTATCTTAAACTTTGCATCTACTATTACTACTTAATCACTTCTGTAATCTTAAAATTTGTTAATACATACATTTCATTTTTATTAAATTAACAATATATGAATTCATGTTAATACATGTTTATTTAGATTAACAGAGTGAATTAAAAACCTTGAAATAAACAATTATTAAATCTGTTTAAGGAAAATGTAGACACGAAATCAGCTTCTGCAATGTTTGATGTAGTGAGGCGTAAATTGAGCCACACTGCAGCGTATCCACATCTACTCTCTCTGTTACAACATTGTATACTTCTTCCATGTAAGTTATTTTGATTTGTGAATACAAAAGGTGTCTTAGATTATGGAATGTATTTATGCATATTATAACTATTTTTGTAATGCAAAACAAGAAAATTACGTTGTCTATTTTTTAATAAAAAAGTTCTTTGTTTTAGACATATTTTTAAGCAGATCAATTTCTATAAAAATTAAGGCCATTATATGAATAAAGTGTTGTACAAGTAATTATTTCAGTAATTAAGATATATCCCACTGATTTGAAAAAAGTTGTGTTTAGAATTGTTTTTTTTCTGGTTGTTCTTGTTTTGGTAAAATAAAGTCAGTATTTTATCCCAATTAGTCAGATGAAATAATTATTGAGATTTTTTTACTTTGATAGACAAATATCATTATAATATTTTAACTTACAAAATAAATACAGAAAATAATTTAAAATGTCGATGTATTTGATGGATTATATTATGTACATTTATATGTCTAACTATTTACAATACGTATATAAGTATGTATGTATATATGTAATTTCCTTATACACATAATACTTTCACTTTTTAACAAAAAAATCTGTCACTTTCGTCTTTTTTTGTGAGCATTGATTTAGCTTTAATGTGCGATCTAAGTTTCTTGAAAACCATTTTGTCGCACCGTGTCTACTTGTGTCACAAAGCCATAAAGATCGATAATGTATATGACAGACATGGATAATGCATATGTCACGTCCTAGACTATTTATAGCCGAGATTAGCTGACATTTGTTTACAATTTTCTGATACACATTAGGTTTTCGAGCGTCCAAGCATTTTGTCATTGTCTCTTATATACAGTAGTCTGCTCGCCCCTTTTATTTCGCTGGCCCACGTCGGAATGCTTCCCTTTCAATGTAAAATTAATATGTACATATTTACATATCTATTCTCTTCATCTTAACTTCTATTAAGCCTTATATGTATTTACGTCGTAATTCACCGTTTGGAAATTTAAACAGATGAATCTGATTGGAATAAAAATTGGATATTTATAAAACAATGGCAGACCCCGGATAATCCGCAAACCGGTTAATCCGCCCACGGATAATCAGGAGTTTACTGTACTTCAAAATGAAAAAAATATTTTATCTATTTACAAAAATATAAAATACTGATGTTTCATTGAAATAAAAATAAAAAACTGGTATCAAACACGATGTATATTATCATTGTAATTTAGTATTATATATGTAAATAATAGTTCAAAACTATTTTAAATTGTTTACAGTTGATTTCGTGATGAAATTGTTTCAGGTTATAATTTTTTTGTGTTTTATATTCTCTCAATTTTATAATATTCTCAACTATTATTTTATTGATATTTTTGCATTTAAATAATGTAATATTTTTTAAATTTTATCTTCAATTTTAGCTACTAGTTTTACACTATTCTATGCTTATTATAATTAGTGCTGCGCCAATTCTGATTCTTAATTCCAGGAATCGTCAATTCTAACGGTATCGAGAAATCATTGATGTTTGATTCTCCATTGATTAAAGTGGCGATTCCGATTCTTGTTTTGTATTATCTGTTAATATACGTGTGTGGTGTAATTTAATGGGAGAATAATTAAATATCAACTATGTTTTATTTATGTATTAGTTACTTTGGTTAAATTAAACGATTAAAGCAAAAGCCTACTTGAGTTACTGAAAATATTATTACTATTTCTGTTGCAACAACAAAGTCGCTCAGAAGCAATTCTGGTCTATTTGTCACTGCTCATTTTACTCTGCTGCCTCATTCTCACTCGTGTGGGATCGATTCTCTCTCTTCATTCCGTCTCTGACCGCTACTACTCTGCCACCGCTTCATAAATGACAAAAAAACCACACTTATAAAGAATAAAACACCTAAAGTGGTAGTTCCACTGTATCTTTTTATACAAATTGAAATTGCTATTAATGAAGTTTTTTTGTAACTGTGAACTGAAGTTCATGTTTGTAGTTTTGAATAAACCAATACTTTTTTATCTGATATGTTTGTCATGCTTTCAGATATTCCTATTGATAAATCAAGGTCGAACGTTTTGTGTAGCCTATTATATTAAAACTGAACTTAAAAGTTTAAGTGAGGCCATTTTATTGAAACAAAAGATTTGAATGTAGTCAAAACTAAAATTTCAACTTACATAACACTGTGTAACGATAGTCGTAACCCCCTCCCCTCTCGTGGCGTTACGTAATTTAGGGATGACCCCTCAACTGGGTCACTGAAGGGATACAGCAGTTGAACAGCAATTCAAAAGTTGTGGAGTTATTGAAAGAAAAACATTGTATGTTTAAATACAATCAGGAGGAGTTTATAAAGATAGCTTGATATTAGTTTATGGAATAAATAAAGTAGTGTTAGAGTACAGTATAGTTTCTTAAATTAGTAAAATCATATAACTAATTGCCATTTAATAAAGCAACGCTTCATGTTTCTTCATTGAATTAATTTACATTTTATGAATGTAACATTATGTTTTTCCAATGTACAATGGTGACGATTTTTATTGTATATTATTTTAGTGGACTATGGCAGTCAGCCTCAACACTGGCTACTGTTTGACAGGATAGTGCAGCAAATTGTACTGCAGTCTGAATCTGGCACAAACCACGATGTCACCCCTCTCAACATTAATGTCAAGGAAATCGTTCACCTGTAAGTATATCTTCTGTAGAACCAACGAATTCAGCTATGTTTTGGGGGTCGAGAATGATTAATATTAGTCTATACATTTGTTTTGTTTAAAGGTTGGCGAAGGAAGAAGAACTGGTTGCTGCAAAAACAAAAGCTGATGAATTAGAAAAAGAGAATACTGACATGGTCACTAAACTTGCAAAAAAAGAACAAGAGCTTGACTTAAGGACACAAGAAAAGGTAAGTAGAATAGAACTTGGTGTAGTTGACGTCTCTTATATTGGACACTATTATAGCACAGTAGAATTTAATATCATCAAACAAATCGTTACACAGAGCTGTGTATATTATTAATATGACTTTTAAATATTTATTATTATTCCCATTAGGAAACGTATAAAAGTTTATATATTGATCCCTTTGGTTGTGGTCTTAGTGATTATTCTATCTCGGTTCTTATTTTAATTAATTATGCTGGTACTAATCCAATTTCCAAAGTATAAGTTAAGTAAAAATATACATGCAGTAAAATACCTAGTGAGAGGTGCAAAACTGTTTTTTTTTAAGATAACAAATACCTGATTTACTGTTGGTATTTAGTAGTGCTGAGTAGCAACACATCTTGTAGATGACCTTAAGATTTCTGAATCTTCATCTTGGAGAATGTTAAAGAAAACATGGAGTTCTCATGCTCAGCTTCTTCCTCTAGTGCTGGGTACTTTTTGTCTGACGAGTGATACAACTTAGGAAGATTTTTAGGATAAAGGATTCTTTATTATGTTATTGCAGTGCAAATTCATTATTTTTCTTTGTTTTTTTTTAGCTTGAAAAGTGAATTGTGTAAAAAATAAATAAATTTTTCAATCCGTTGGTACAAAATCAGTAAATTTGAATGCTAAATGGTCTTTAATGTCTTGAAATACTTTAACAAAATAATCATTCTATAATTGTATTATCAGAGTATTGGTTTTGAAGGTCTTTCACCATTGCAAAATTTATCCATTTTCTAGCAGAAATGTGTTTTATAAATAGTTTATTTATGTGATTTTACTTCATTACTCCAATATCGATTAGTTTATCTTTACCCTGCAACACATAAATTCAAGCGTTTAAATGTTTTTTTTCATATCAACAAGGAATGTTAGGCATGCTAGGCAATTGGCTTTCTTTTTCTTCAAGAAATTGTCAGATTTCTTTTTGAGCTGTGAAAAATATGCCACAGTTTACCCTTGACTCAGCTATCTTACTTCCGTTGGTAAATTAAGAAATCTTGACTATTTAATAGTAAATTAAATCACTATTGTGTTCATTCAAGAATGTTTTGAAACTTTGGTTTGTTGAAGCACTACTTCCAGTGACATTTTTAAAATACAAATGTTACTACAATACATGTCTTAACAAATTTACCCTCCACAAAAGCTTTTCTATAATAAGAAATCAGCTTTAAAATCTCATAACTTTCATTAGTGATATTTTTTGTTTCATTTCTCCACCTTCTACTAAAGTCTGCTGTTGTTTTGTGATTTTATTACATAATTCTTAATGTTTAGTAATATTTTTACGGGCGTTAAATTTATCAAAATCTCCAGAATCTTTTATGTAATATTGTGCTGTACTCTTGTATCACTGGTACTACTTCAAATAATATATAAGACAAATTACTTTACTCACATGTTCTTTTGCAATATAATTTCCCAACCAAGAACTACAGAAACTTGCTGTTAGGTTTTCATGATTTTGCAAAACATTTCCCACTTTTAAGAACAAACACACAAAGCTCATTTACGAGTTACAAGAAAATGACAAAGAACTGAGAATGGATGCTGAAAATAAAAAAGAAAAAAAAGAATAATATAACGTTTCAAAGAAGAGAATGAATTACCTCAATGCTATTTCTGAGCTTGGTTAGAGAGAAAGAGTGTTCCAACATCAATTTCCTTACCACTTACCCTAGCCACCACACATTTTTCAGAGCTGATTTCCATAAACCATAACAATTATTGCAACTGATAAAAGTTTTAACTTGAAAATAATAAAATTGTGAGCAGCTACTATAATATGCATTCTGTTTGCATAAACCATATTACTAGATATAAATGTGCCATATTGAAAATAACTACAAACCTGGGATATTATTTTTCTTTATATTTTTTGTGTTTTGAAACATTTAAAGACTAAGTACTTTAGAGGGAAATTTGATTGGGTGTAGTTTGGTGCTGGACTATAGCATTATGAACTTTATTACATACCATAACACAAAATAGAAACATTATAGAATAGCTGCCTTTAAAGCCGCTGCCACAAATCTCACTGCAATTAGTTATTGTGATCAAAAACATTACCCAATTTTTGAATACCTAATACAATAACAGCCTACAGGACATACAAATAACCTAGTATCACAGACAGCATAGCAACAATGAATGATCAATAACTCAAACAGATTAGTGGGTCTAATCTGTATTTGGTCTCAAAGCATTTATTATTGCATTAATCTAGTGAAACACATCTAATAAAAATATCATTAAGTTAGAGGTTTTAGTCAAGTGTTTTAATTACTTTAATAGTAATTCATAACAGCTCCAAGATGAACAACAAAATCATTTCAACATTGGTAAATGAATCACAAATATTCAGATAGCCATTTAAAACATATGCTACCTTTTACATTGTAAATTATTAATTTATTTTATTCTGAAGTAAGCAGGAACCCGGACAAACATTTTTTTGGCCCTAAGATTTTTAATTTTTTAAATTTTGTTTTGGGTTTTTTGCTACAAAAATTGTTTGACATTGGCCTCAGCCTTGGGAAAATTCGGGAATCTGCCCTAGTGGCTTCTAGAGTTCCCATGTTGTCCTTATGGAACTAAATTTTTACTACCATCCAACCACACATACACCCCCAACGAAGTATGGAAAGAAGTTCTGAACAGTCGTTCTAATGCTCCTTCAATACAATCAACCCAAACGATATGAAAGTTGATATGTACGATATTATATAGCTTAAAATGTGTTTATTTTGTGTATATAATGTGTTTATATTGAGCATATAATCAATAAAATCTTGTATTTTACTTAATAAACTTGTCATAAACATTTTGTCTTATCCGAGCAAAGCTCAGTTTCCCAGTACTTTTAATAATTCACTAATTACATTTCAATAATTTTTTGTTCTCTAAATGCCTGTTTTACGTTTACACCAGGAAGACATTGAAGCCAGTTTGTGCAGAGTAAAGGAACGCTTGGAAAAAGAAACTGCTGCCCATCTGGAGTCTAGGCAGCGTATATCAGAGTTAGAAGATAAAACTAGTGACCTTGAACATCGGGCCAATTGTGAGGAGAGTGAAAGACGAAGGCTAGAATCGTTACTAAGCTCTGGAAGCCTACCTGATGATACAAAGGTATTACTTTATTTTAAAGATAAATATAAGTTGTTACAGTTATCTTAGTTGCCATTTATACTGAAGTTATAATAAGTATTATTATAAACATGATAATTTTTACATGAAACACATTCGGTCCTGCAATCCAGATCCTAAGGACAGAGTGAGGCGCATAACCAACTGGAGTAGTTCGATTTTGTTTAGCATTTTAATCTGTTTTCAGCTCTTTAAGAATGACAATGCCTGTTTGTGTCTGTTTCTAAAGAGAGTAAATTGATGTAATTGTGTGCATGGTTTTTATTTGTGACAAAGTAAGATTTATGAGTGCTGTTTTAGTGAAAATCATAATTTACTGCATATTATGCCTATTGTTTTATATATCCTACACTATATTTAGAATTTACAAGTTAGTAATGAAATAAAATTTCACAATAGTTTAAGTTCCGAATCAGATTAGAATGCAAGTAATGACATTGATCTTGAATGTCCTTCATTCTGGTCACACAATACACTGAGTATAAAACCTGTTTCTTCAAGTCCTTCATTCTGGTCTCACAATACACTGAGTATAAAACCTGTTTCTTTATGTCCTTCATTCTGGTCACACAATACACTGAGTATAAAACCTGTTTCTTTATGTCCTTCATTCTGGTCACACAATACACTGAGTATAAAACCTGTTTCTTTATGTCCTTCATTCTGGTCACACAATACACTGAGTATAAAACCTGTTTCTTTATGTCCTTCATTCTGGTCACACAATACACTGAGTATAAAACCTGTTTCTTTATGTCCTTCATTCTGGTCACACAATACACTGAGTATAAAACCTGTTTCTTTAAACAAAATAGCAAATAATTCATTTCCTTACCAGGTTTTAAACCTATTTACTGGTTTATGATATTTGATCAATTTGTTTGTGGTATTAAAATGTTGCTTTATAAATTTTAGTGTCATGTGCTAAGTGTAGCACATCTGATCACCTGCAAACAGTTCACATGAAATGCATCATAAAAATGTTAAAAGTTTTTTGAGCATCTTTAAGAACCAAACATCAAATAAACATATGATTTAGTGACTAACAAAACCAGCAATAATTTTTCAGCATCTAGGTATAGTGTCCATCAACAGTAATAAAACTAGCATACAACATTTTAAATGTTTATTGGTCATATTAGGCAATATTTATAAATATTTTGATTTATATTCATTAAATTTATAATTTAACTAATGGAGGTTATGCATACTGAATTAATGATATGACTTATTTCATAATTTTCTTATTAACAATTTTGAATAGATTTACATCATATAATAAGTTTAGTGTTGACATGAAGCTTAATGTAGAAATAAACTTGTAGAAGTATCAAGAAATTTATGATTCAATTGTCACACCAATATTAATGACAACTAACAAACAAACAAAAATATTTATAAATGGAAATATTTTTAAAGAATATATAAGTTACTTGCTTAACAGTAACACTTTGATATATGATAATTGGGGATGGCTTTTTGGGAGGTGTGTTCTATTTCAACTTGAATTGTAACTAAAAAATGGATTAAAATGTGTAAACAATACTATTAATAAATTTAATTACATATTTTCTTCTTTTTCACCATTCATGTGATACTTGTTCAATGCTGGATCCAGATTATACAAAGAGTGATCAAACACTTGATCCAAAACCATTTACATGTTCTGAGATACCATTGGTCACATGTGGGTTTACATTGTTGTTATGAAACAAAACTTCAATTTTTATCAACCAGCCTAATTTTTACAATGAAGTCAATATAAAAATTGTAAAGTGTCAAAAAGTAACAGATCATTGTTCACAAGGTTAGGGCGACCAGTATGACCTCATCATGTCTATTTGAGAAGACACTTTTAAACTTACTACACCACACCTCATTCTGCTTTCAGTCATTATTTTGTTTCAAAACACATCACGAAGCTTTTGATAAATGTCAGTCCTTTTGTAGTTTTACATGAATAAATACCCGATCACTAAAGGCACAACAAGAGTGCACACTGAGTGTGACACCAAGATGGTGGTTTAGTTAATCTGTAGGTTAACACCAACCGACAATCTGGGTTAAAATCTTACTTTCTACTTAGTCCTCACACCCACAAGATCGGCGTTTATTAGCATTACTTATACTTTACTTGAAGAAGACTTCCTATCAATGAATACATTTTGAAAATTTTAAATTTTATAAGCTAATTAAAATACAGATTAGTCTAGAATTGTCATATATTAAAAATTATTTATTATCTAACGATGCATAGGAAATAAATTTCAGACTACGTAACCAGTATGTTACGTAACAACTACTGAAAATAATGTTTTAAAACACATGCTGAAACTAACATTTTCTAAACAATTTCACTGCTAGTAATTTGTTCATCTTGTAGATAAATGACCAAACTAGAAAGAATATTGCCTAAAGTAATACTTTATCAGATACCAAATTAAAACTAAACATATTATGTCATGATAGTTATTGATGAAAAAACAAAATCTTACATCGAAGACTATAAATATAATAATAATATTTGAAGTCATATTTATAGTTTATCTTCTATTTTCAGATGAGTGGTCTTTCAAGAGTCAACGGAGTTGTAGAAAATGGCCATGACTCTAACTTCCTCTCAGACGTGAGTGGTAAAGTACCTCCACCGCCTCCATGTTTACCCAGCTTGGTTCCTCCTCCCCCTCCTCCTGTACCTGGTCCTCCCCCGCCACCAGCTGCCCCTCATGCACCTCCTACCTTAGTTCCACCCAAACCTGTACAAATAAAGAATGTGCCACAACCATCTAACCCTCTCAAGTCCTTCAACTGGTCAAAGTTACCAGATACCAAGTTGAATGGGACAATATGGTCTGAGCTAGATGATACCAAATTGTACACCGCCATGGAACTTGAAAATATTGACAGATTGTTCTGTGCCTACCAGAAAAATGGTGTTACTGTAAGTAAATTTTAATTTTAAATTGTATTAAATAATTGTCAAAGCTGTTTTCAAGAATTGTTCATAGTTTTGTCTCAGTAAATTTTTTTAGTAAATTCATAGGTACAATGTTTACAGGTTAATTAACTTAACTATACAGCTAAATACACCTAATTTTTTACCATGTTATCTTTACAAAATTAACCAATTTTCATTTCCATGAGATTCGCCTATTGTACTTATCCATTTAAAAAAAATGTTTTTCATGACCTTTCTTTCTAACTTTATCATTACATTAATAATAATATAATTATATAAGTTAAAATACATAATAATATAATTCTTATCTTTTACGCTATTCAATAAATTATTATCTTTGCTTTTTGCAAACTTATATTCTAAAAATATTCAATTTTATCCACACAAATTTGGAAATATCTGCCAAAGTTTGGAAAGAATGAACAATGCTCTATTTTAATTTCACTTTAAAACATTATTATTATTTCAGAATGAAGGTTCTATTGAAGACTTGCGTCAGTTGGGTAAAAACAAAACCAAAATCCTATCTGTCATTGATGGAAGAAGAGCACAGAACTGTACCATCTTGCTCTCAAAGTTAAAAATGTCCGATGAAGATATCTCAAAGTAAGTAATCAATATTTTGTTTTTCTAAATATGTTATAATATTGGTATTGCATAATGTCCTATATTGATTTTTTATATAAAATCAGGACATATTCTGTAATATGATTTTGACAACTCAAATTTTATATTGTTTTATTATGGTATCATTTTACTTTTCACATAACCAATATTATTTAAAAATTCAGTAATGAGTTAAATGTAGGACTGTTAGTGGCCATTTTCTGTCTCCCTTGGCCATTTGCTCTGTTTCCTTTCAGTATAGTGCGGACCTCATAACCATGCACTTGGCCTTCAGAGATCGCAGTAGGCGAGACGGGTTGGGGAGGGTATAAATACTCTCCTGCAAACATGATATGGACTGTCAAAACAGTGACTTGCAAGAGACAGTCAATATTAGATAAACTAACTTCGGTATGAAATAACAAACATTCTTGAAGTATGTGTAAACATATTGGATGCAGAAACTGTTGATGTATCGAACATCCTCAGTATGTAACATGTTTTACGAAGTGGTAGTAGTACATGGTAGTGTTCTAAGCAAAGTGCGCGGTTATGTGGTCCACACTATTCAGTAATTATTGAGGTAAGTGTTGTGCAGTGGATTACAATAACCTTTTTAATACATGGAAATTGTTAACCACTGCCAATTTTGATTCAGTTAAAGAGCATTTCTGCTCTTTACTATAATAAGTGAGGTATAATAAGTTAGGTATAATAAGTGAGGTATATTTTGGTATATTTTAGTGAGGTTCAATTACGGTTCTAACGTAATTCAAAATCAAAATAGGTCTCTTATTAAAATCAATTATAGATTTCCAAGGTAATTTTTTGCAGAATTGAGAGAGTTTTTTTCAATGTACATTGTGCTGTGTAAATAGTTATAGCTGTAACATTGTGATAATAGCATTGTTGGCGGATCGTTATTAAATAAAAGAAAAGAAAAATGGAATATAAAAGAGGAGTAAAGAATAACAAAAGTAAAATGTAGCCTACCACATGAAAAAAGCCATCTCGTGGTATTTGTATTATAGTTGTTTTTTTTTTTTTTAACTGAAATGCAGTTTTTCATGTTAATTTCTTTCATAAATGCTGCCTGATACTACTAGCAACTGTAGTCAGCAATTAGGATATTCAGAGATATTATCCTTCGTATGAAAATGCCAGGCCTCACACATTAGTGTTAACATAGGATTAACTGAAGGACAAACACTGGGAAATCCTTGACATTTTCCCTTCAGCCTAGAATTGTTCCAGTGTAATTATTTTTCATTTGTGCCCTAGAAAAAAAAACTTTAAGGGTTTTCTTAAAGAATGCAAAGAATAATTAATTATTGATTATTAAGATTGGTTTTGCAATTGGTAATCATCACATAGTAATCGTCTCAAAAGTTATGTATACAGTTTATTAATTACTAAAGGTATATCCCTTTTTGTTACCATTCGTCATTATTACATTTTTTATAATAAATTTAAGAAAACTGAAAATATTTCTATATTCACTTAAATTTCTTATAGTCAATAAAAAAATTCATTTACGGCAATAACATAAGATGTTTGAATTGTGTTTACATATATTTTATAATTATTTCAGAGTAATAATGAGTATGGACAACAGAGATCAGCTGCCATTGGACATGGTGGAACAACTGCTCAAATTTACACCAAGTTCAGAGGAAGCGGCTTTGTTAGAAGAACACAGTGAAGAAATCGATAACTTGGCCAGAGCTGACAGGTTCTTGTATGAAATTTCAAAGTGAGTAAATATTGTTTTATTCTAAAGCGCATTGATTTTGTGAAGTAAGAGTGATTGAAGATTTCATGAGATCCCCTTGGAGTTTCGAAAACTTTGATTAAACGGAAATATGTTCCTTAGTATTAGACAAAATAGGAGTTTTAATAAACCCTAATACAGTGCTATAATTAAGAATGCTCAAAATACATTTATAGAACTTTACATGAACTGTTCTTGGACTCATTTCCTTTGAATACCATATTGATAGAAACATTACTTGGAAGCCAGATTCATCATTTTTTTTCAAATAGATAAGAAAGACTCAAGTAGAAATAGGGTCGAACTTAACAGAAGCTTGAAAAATTGGGACTCAGAATTTTGAGACTCTAATATATATTGTATTGTTGAGTCTATACTCAACTTTTTTATTTACATTGTCAAAGAAAAGATATTTTTTTAAAATTCTGATATAATCGTTCAACATATGTATTGTGTGATATCTTGATTAGTCATATTTATAGGGAACACATATTTCATGACATTATATTTTTATTATTTCTTATATAAGTTTCAAAATCGTCAATCTACTGAAGTTTGAACAAAAACAAAGTACTGTATAATCTCACCATAGTATAAAGCGAAATGTAGACTCCATTTATCAATTTCGGCCACTTGTTACTTGTTAGCATTCCGTTATCATTGCAACAGGCAACTTTTGTGGAGTCTGTTTGATGTGAATTCTCAGAACACATTAGACATTCACTATTGCATGAGCGTGCTGTGACTTGGTTTTGGATTCTATGTGTTCTGTTATCTGTTAAATTAGTACATTTGTTAGGATTCTAAAACTTAAAACTTATGTATCTAACACCATGGTAACCTAGACAATTGCTTCCCGATTTTTAATACCAACATATATAAATTTTTTCTGCTGTAAAAAACTTATAAATCAGTTAAACAAATTTATTGGATTTAATAAAAAAAATCTATTTTAAATATAAGTTTATGTGAAAAACAAAACACTTTCAGGTTCAATACTCTTGTATCCCTATTCCTTTGTCATAAAAAGTTACTTCAACTAAGTGGTAATATGTACCTTGACATCATTGTTGTAGTTCAATATCTTTTGAGCAAGGTTATATTCTAGAAAAATATAATTTAGTCATTAGGAGCAGGTGGTAATTGTGTAGAGTAAGGTAGAATTGTTTCTATTGAAAACTCTCTAAAAGTTGTATTGTCGCATTTCCATTTTGAGAGCGAACATTGTCATAGATCAAATAAATGTATGAAAAATTATTCAGCCATGTGACATGGATAAAATGTAGAGTAACACATAAAGATCTTGCAAAAAATATTAAATACAAATTTTAGAGAAAATCGTTTGAAGTAAGGAAGGTAATTAAATGTAAACAGTGAAGAATTACTAGAAAAAATATTAATGACAAATCAGCAGAATTTAAAGGCAGTTAAACACTTACTTCTTGCTGCGGACGTCCAGGGTCATGTGACTCCGATGGTCCGATGTCCATAATAAGTTGCTGCAGCCAAGGTCCAAAACTTTATCGATCAATATGGTTTTGATGTTTCCCTGGCTTCCCAGCGCAGACAGCAGAGCTGCTCTTGGTGGAATTGGTGAGGAGCATCGAAGGAGGATATGGTCTAGAGTCCCCTCCTCTTTTCTACAGTTAGGGCAGAGTGGAGATTCACTCAGATTAAATCTGAAGAGATAGGTTTCAGTCAAGATGTGTCCGATTCTTGCTCGTGCTGCAAAGACGGCTGTAAATCTGGGAACCCCTTGATACATTTCCAAATCATTTGGTTCTTTTTGAATGTCATAGAGGTTTCTACCTTTGGTTTCTTCTTTCCAACGGTGGATCCATTTTCTTCTAACTGATGTTTTCACAGCATTCAGGCATTTCTTTAGAGAGTACTGTGGTAAGAAGACTGGGCCTATTTCCGCTTTTTGTTTGGCGATTGCATCTGCTTTTTCATTGTCGTCTATGCCGCAGTGTAAGGGTATCCACTGGAGCTGTATTTGTTTCTCATCTTTGCTGAGACTGTTGAGTAAATTTGTTATTTCTTCTAGTCTGAATGAGTAGCTTCCTGGTTTACAGTTCTCTATCATGTGCAAGGCGCTCTTGGAGTCAGTGAATATACAGAACTTCTCTGCTCGTAGTTGAAGACAGTTTACCAAGGCTGCATTTATTGCCAGCAACTCTGCATCGACACTGGAGGCTGCATTTGCTGGTATGTAATATTCTTCTTTGGTGAAGTGGTTATAGTAGCCTGCTCCTGACTTATCTTGGACTAGATCTACTGACCCATCGGTGTAGATTTGAATGGAGTCTGGGTACAGATTCTGAATCATTTCCAGTAACTCTCGCCGAAGTGCCTCCTGGGGGTCTTCTATAGTTAGGCAAGAAGGTAGTTTAGAGTTACCATTATTTTATTCTCCTTCCAAGGGGGTTCATGGTTGCAGACCGGGATTTCCTCTGGTGTCTCAGAAGGCATTTCAGCAGGGAGCAAATTGATACTGTGAGTGTATGATTGTCTTGTAGTAGTTTCTTGTAAAGAGTGTAGTGGATGGGTTATGTGTAGTGAGAGGGTTTTTAGATGTTTATTCCATGTTTGTTCTTCTAGCAGTAAATCTATGGGTTCTATTGATAATTCTATTTCCATTGCTGCAATTGGAGTGGTTTTGGGACAGCCTAGGCAAATTCTTAAGGCAGCCGATTGAATCACTTGAAATTTTTAATGTGCGTTGCTGCAGCCGCTCCCCAGACCTCACTGCAATAAATCAGTTTTGTTCTTACAAAGGATAGGTAAAATGTTCTCAAGCATATGGTGTCAGCGCCCCATTGTCGGCTAGCGACTACTTTGATTGAATTGAGACGCTTGCTACAAGCTTGGACAGTTTTTTCAATATGATTTTTCCATCTCAGCTTTTTATCAAGCAGTACTCCTAGCAGCTTAGGGCAGTGATTATATTGAAGATTTATGTTATTCAGTTTTAGTTTGCGTTTGTAGTCAGCTAGAGTATTCCTTCTTGTAAATATTGCATATTCTGACTTTTCTGCGGAGATTTTCCGTGACCAGCTTTTGCACCAGTTCGAGACTCGGTCCAGGGCCATCTGCATTGCCTGGTTAGCTCTGTCCGGATCTCTATATGAGACGAAAAGCGTTACATCATCAGCATAGGAGACACACTCGACTCCCGGAGGTAGGTTGGATGCAATGTCATGTATTGCAATATTAAACAGTTTTGCACTTGAAACTGCTCCTTGAGGGGTTCCGTTTTCTATCTCAGCACTTGTTGATTCTTGGCCATTGACCGACGTTTTGATTTTTTGACCGATCAAGAAATTCGTTAGATACTTCAGCATGTTTCCCATTATGCCAAGCTTCATGCTTTTTAACAAGATAGTGGTGTGGGGTGTCCTGTCAAAAGCAGCTTCAAAGTCTAGGAGGACAATTATGGTTAGTTCTTTTTTCTCAAAGCTATCATAGATGTTGTTTGTTAAGTATATTATGGCATCGTTATTGCATCTCTGTGTTCTGTAACCATATTGTGATTGGTCTAGTAGGTTGTATTTTTCTAGTCTCCATGTTAGTCGATTGTTCACCATGCGTTCGAGCAATTTGCCAAGACAAGATGTAAAAGGAATTGGGCGATATGACTTCATTTGGGACTTGTCTTTAGATGGTATTAGGATTGGTACAATTAGTGCTGTTTTCCATTGTTCTTGGATATTTCCCGTGTGCCAAATTTCATTGAATGCGTCTAGTATATTAGTAAGCATCTCTCCTGAGCTATGTTGGCGCATTCTGTTATGGATTCCATCTAGTCCGGGAGTTGAATCCCTCAATCTGGATACTTCATTTCTCATTACCCATATGCTGAAGGGTACGTTCGCAGGGTCTTCCAGGCGGTACAGTTCTTCGACTTGGAAAATTAACTGCTTTTCTTTAGTAGTGAGCTTTTTAGGCCATGTGATTATCTTTTCAGCCCCGTTCTTGAAAAACAAGTTAAAAGTTTCCGCTTTTGTTTTGTCATCCTCTAACCACTGTCCAGCTTCACTTTGTATTTGGCTGATCTTTTGGCCAGTATTACCTTCAATTGATTTAAGCTTTTTCCAGACTATGCTGGATGGAGTGTTTGCATTTATTGAACCCACAAATTCTGTAAAAGATTTCCTTTTCTCTGAGATTATTGTACGTCTCAGGATGGCGTTGCACCTCTTGTATTCTTGTCTGCACTCTTTGGTTCTCTGCACCTTCCATCTTCTTCTAGCCTTTTGTCAATATTTTTTCTAAGTTGGTTGATTTTCTCTGACCACCAGCTATTTTTAAATTTGTGTTCTCTTCTTGGTTTCTTTTTGGGGATGGTATGGTCAGCTGCTTGAAGATTGACAGTTAAATGTAGTGGTCTGTTTTTGGTCAGTTATAAAAAAGATGAACTGATTTTAAAGTTATCTACACCTTTCATTTTTCCAATGGTTTTTGGTAGGGATGGGTAGGATGGATTCTCGATTCCAGGAATCGTCGATTCTAGGTGGAATCGAGGAATCGTCGATACTCGATTCTTCATCATAAAAGTGTCGATTCCGATTCCTATTTTGTTAACCATTAAAATATGCGTGTGGAGTAATTTATTACCAAACAAAATTTATTACCAAAATGTATTATATTTGTGTGGAAAAATAATTAATTACCAACTATGCCTTATTTATGTATTAGTTGATTTGAATGAATTAAATGATTAAAGTAAACGAAAATATTATTATTTATGAAGCAACAGCAATCAAGATCGTAACCATTTCTGGTCGTTTGACATCGCTCGTCTCTCTCTCTCACTAAATGTCAGAACAAAACACAAAAAAGTACAGTAAAAACTCGATTAACCGTCACCGTCGAAACCGTGGCCATGACAGTTGAGCGAATAGACGGATAACAGATACACTGTATTATTCCTCCGAAACTTAACCTTAATAAATTATATTATAGACAGATATCACTCTCATTGTTGAAGGTTTTGTGTAGCCTATTACATTAAAACAGAACTTTTAAAAGGTTTTGCCATATGACCAAGATGTTAACTAAATTAATGATTAGAGAACTTAGCGTGTAAGCTAATATAACTTGAAAGAATCGAGAATCGAAAGGAAAATTTTAGAATCGGAATCGGAATCGAAAATTTTAGGAATCGGCCCATCCCTAGTTTTTGGTAATTCTTCAGTTTTCAATATAGGCAATAAAATGAATTTAAATTGGATCCATAAAATTTTACTTTGAATTGTGTATAAATAGAATTTTAGATTAAGTGTAACTCACTACTATCAGTTATTTATAAAATTTGCATTTAAATGTTTCTTTTTAATTTGCAGAATCCCACATTACGAACAGAGGTTAAGGAGTTTACATTACAAGAAAAGGTTCAACGTGTGGGTAAATGAGATTGAACCTAGAGTGCGAGCGGTAATGGAAGCTTCTCGAGAGGTTTCAAGGTCTCGTAGACTTCGTAGGTTATTGGAGTTGGTTCTAGCACTTGGCAACTACATGAACAGGGGTGCTCGAGGAAACGCAACAGGTTTTAGATTGGCTTCACTGAACAGGCTGGCTGACACTAAGTCTAGTGCCTGCAAGGGCACTACTCTGTTGCATTATCTAGTGGAAATTCTTGAGAAAAAAGTAAGTTTTCAAGTGATAAATCTAAAACCAGATGAATAATAATAACTGTAATCAAATGAACAAAAAAATCAAAAGCAAAAGCAATAAAACTGAAAAAAATTAATTAATTTCTAAATTTACATTAATATCACTTAACAAACTATATTTAAGTTCTTGAATTTTGTAGTCCATTACGTTTGTTGAAACTTAATTAATAACTTTACATTAGTTTACGTCTATCCGAATTCAATTTTTTTTAAATTTGTAAAAAGTTACTGAGACATAACGTTTTCAATCGCTTGTGGCCAACTTTTTCAGTGTCTAAATTTTCCACTTGAAGTTGTTGTTGGGTGACGGTTTTAAAGGCAGGTTGTTTTCGATTGTTTCCAAGAGTGTATATGATTTGTATTGGGCCTGTTCATTTAATATGTTTGTGTTTTGTGGTTTTGTGTGTTTCCAAATTTCATACTGTTCTAGTGTGTTGCGATGTGATCGTTTTTTTGTTGATGTGTAAGATTTCTAGATTATGGTTATTCTCTGTCTATGTGTGCCTTGTTTCATTTAGATGATTGGCCAATGCTGTGTGGGTGTTGTGTTTCATTGATTGCATGTGGTCTTAAGTCTTTGTTGGTAGTTGCAACCTCTTTGCCCTATGTAGAATTTGTTGCAGTTTGTACAGTTTAATTTGTATATGCCTGATGCTTAGAGTTTATTTTTGTTGTTGGTGTTGTGTTGTATTTTGTTTTGCAGTGTGTTATTAGTTATAAATGCTATTTTGTAACCTGTTTTTTGGAATATGTGAGCTATTTTATCTGATGTTCTGTTTATGTATGGTGATAAATGTTTTCCCCATGTAGTGTGTTTTTTGGTATTTTTTGTATCCATTTGTGTATGCCAAGTGTTTATTAGTGTCTAATTCTTTGTTTATGTTGTTTGTGGCCATCGGTACTTGCTTGAGCCTGGTTTTTCGCATTGGCGGGTGTTGCCTGTACAGTGTTATGATATCATCAATGTACTTGTGCCAGTAAATGAATTTATGTGAATGTGAGGGTAGGATATTAATAAAATTTGAAATTTATTTAATTTTATAGAAAAAAGATAAACTGAAGAGGAAAGCGCCTTTAAATGTTAGTGTCCAAATTAAATACTTCTTTATACGTACTAAACAGTGATTAGTCTCTTCAGATTACCAATTAATTACAAAGCAGGAAATTGTATCATACAATCTAAGAAGTGCATTTTTATTTTGGAAGTATAGGCTGCAGTAAATATTAGATATAATTTACACTCATTATTCTATTTTGTTATAATAATAAACTTTAAAGTGTTTCTTAAATATAAATATTTGTAAATTGTCAAAAAAATTTTAAAATGTAAATATGTTTTCTTTTAAATTTATTCATATTAATTTTTGTACATTCCAGTTCAAAGATATTTTAAGGCTGGAAGAAGATCTCCCACATGTAAAAGAAGCTGCAAAAGTGAGGTAAGAATTATCTATCTCCTTCTATTGCCACATTTTATTTCGTTTAATTTAATTTCTTGTTAAAATGTATGCTTATTTGTTAATAAAGCTTGTTTTTTTCTAATATTAGTATGTTTTTCATGTTGGTCATGTGTCCAATGATAACTCTGTCAGATTAATTTTCTCAACACACAATTTTATTTAAATTTAAAATAAGTGCAATTAAAAAATCATTGTATGATTTGCATCATTGAGATGACTTCTCTCCATTTACATAGACAAATTACTTTGGCATTTATGACCTTTTGATAATTAAAATACATAATTATATACTTGGTTTAGTGATTTATTCTTCAATATTTTACACAATCATTTATCAATATACTCTATGGCTTCATCACAGCTACGATAGTTTCTAGCAATGGATCAGTTTTTTTATTCTAGATTAATTTTCATCTAGTTTGTCTCCATTCATATGACTCAACACTAGTGATTTTCATACATTAAATAATTACTACAAACAAAATACATTTTTTTAAAGTCAATTCTTACGCAATTCAACAAAATTAGTTAATTTTTATTAAATATTTACAAATAATATAAATAAAGTAACAAAACCTATTTGTTGAAACAGCTGTTCTGCCATATAACCTATAAGATAAATTATTCTGTTTTATATGTTATCACTTATTTTAGGCCTAATATGGCAAAAAAAAACTATATTGCATACCTTGCCCCTTTTGTGAAAAGTTTTTTTCCTATATAAAACTAAAATTAATATATTAGATTGAATTAATGAACTAATATTTGAAAAAAACTGATTAACATCAGTTGTCATCCTCAACAACTTTTAAAAAATGTATTTGAACTTGAGTGGATGAATAAAACGTATTTTATTAATGATGGATAATTTGAAAAAAATTAGGGAGAGTGAGAACTAATAGAAGGATATGAAAAGTACAATATGAATGTAATAAATACCTTTTTTCTTTTACAACAGTCAAGTGAGATAGATTTTGCCCGTGTATGCCGTTACGAAGATATTTTAAATATTATCAACCCTTAGCACTCGACTGTTGGGGGAGCCCCGCTTAGCATATATTGCAGTTTACTCGTATTTAGGGGGTCACCCGACACGATTTTCAAATGCCTATAACTCGTCTGCGGCGAAGCCCCCGACATTCAATCTTTTACCGTTTGGTGCTACACTCTATTGACAATAATTTGAACTAAGTTGAAAATGTTTTTGAATATGCGAGTCATCACAAAATCTAGTTTGCTGCTACATTGTAAGCGGCAAGTAGGTTACAGTTTTGCAGGCTATTTGTTTACTCGTAGTTTGTCATAGCTTCACGTGCAATTAGTGATTCTGAAATTCTTGACCTTTATATTTGATCCTGATTTATTAGAATGTAGTTCAGTTCCATAAACAAAATAACTAAACCAACAGTTATTTGTAAATAAAAACCAGTTTATGGGTGGTGTAGATATAGCTGATCACTATAATGAACTATAATGAAAATACAGTTTTACAAGACAAACAAATAAATGGTGGAGGAAAATGTTTTCTGGCTATTAGATGTAGCTGTAGTAAACAGTTTTATTATTTACAATAACAAAAAAAAGGAAAGGAGAGAAAATCCTATTAAAAATTGTTTCGCCAAAACCTGGTGAGGAATGCAACCTGCAGGTGAGGAATTTGTCTTAATTTAATTATGAGTGGGAAAGCAAAGCATGTTAAAAAATCCGAGTGCTAAGGGTTAAATACCTTTTAATGATTATTTAAATAATTTAGTAATACAGAATTTACCATAAACTCAATAAGTAAACTCAACTAAATATTGCCAATTAACACATTCATTGGATCAGTTAACTCAGGTACAGATTGGATCTCTGATGAATACCATTTAGACATGTTTTCATTTAAGTGGCTGACGGTAGAAAAACCATGTACTGTAAAATCTTCCCATAAGTAACACTGTTGTGCCAGAGTTTCTGATTTCTGCTTATTTTAGATTGTATGGAGTTAATAGTGTTGTATTAACACAACACTGTATGTGTTGTGTGTATGTATGTGTGTTGTATGTTTGTGTTTTATGAATGAGAATAGCAATAACCAAAAGTAGAGACTTCTTCAAGTAATTAATAATTACATAAAGTGTAGGTGTGGATTCAATTGTGTGTAACACAGTTTAATAGATTTGAGAGTGATTTAGTCCCAGAAGGAATGAGCTAATCTAGACTCATTAGGTTTGTGACATGTTATAGAAAGGACTCACCAAAGGTCTTGTTAGTAACAATTTAACACATAATGCAAAATGGCTATGAAATAATCCCTCAAAAAATTATTTTCCAGTATTTCTCCTACAGTTGGAAAGAATGTCATTTTTTCTGCCAACAAGTTTTTATCCCATCTTAGATGGCCATCCCTAAGTCAATGATTTTGCACAAGCTTCATCAAAATGATCTCAAAGGGCCTCAAGTACCTACATCAAGAGAAAAAACCCCAATAGGTTTTAATTTGTGCAGTTTGACTTTGTTACGAGATTGGTTTTGTGTAGAATTTACTTTACATTATGAAAGTGTGTAAAAACTGGTTGAGTGCAACTGAAATATTGTGTAAGTAAAATTTTTTTTTTAACAAGAATATCTTGTAGTGCACTAAAATTTAGTGCACTTCTGATGTAATCATATAACAAAACCTATATCATGTGCTTGAATAAAAATTGTTTGTTTTTTTGTCTTATAAAACTAGAAACCTTTTTGTACTGTTACTTGTCATCTCTTGATAAAACTTCAACTATGAGTTTATTTTTAACTGCATCAGTTTCTATTTTAATTTAATTCATTACACGTGCACAACAATAAGTAATTGTCTGCTCGACTTGTTACAGTTTGGGAGAACTTGAGAAAGACATGGCTCAGTTAAGAAACAACTTGAAGGAAGTGGAAAGAGAACTGGAGTTCCATAGAGTACAGCCTGTAGTGCAAGGAGATCGTTTTCTTCCTGTAATGAAGGAGTTTCTTACAGCTGCAACATGTCGCTTTTCTGAGCTAGAAGACCTTTTCCAAGATATGAAGACTAGGGTAAGAATGTATTACAAGTAGTTGGAGGATAGTTAAAGTATTGTAAATTTGTTTCACTTTAATAAATATTTTTGTTTGCTTTAAAGTTTGACAGAGCAGTGCGTTTATTTGGTGAAGACAATTCTACTATTCAACCTGATGATTTCTTCGGGATATTTGATGCATTCATTGTAGCTTTCAGTGAAGCTCACCAAGACAATGAGAATATGAAACGTAAAAGAGATGAAGAGGAAAAGAGGGCAAAGCAGGATGCTGAGGTATTTGTTTCTGTTCTTTTTAAGTAGTTTAGGTTTTTAATACATATATAACAAATGATAAGGTAGGCGTACTTTCTTAGTAAATAATAATAGTTTGGTATTTAACATTAGAAGTCTAATACAGCTGTTTTATAGAATTGATTTCTTTATTTAATTTCACTAGATTTTTATTCTGTTAAATCATTTAATTCAACAATTTCTTGTAAGCTACTTTAAAAAAAGCCATTAATAAGTGTATTCGTTGTTTTGTTCCATTTTAAGTATTAATATTAATTAACATCTCTTTGGTACCACTTTCATTTTGTGACAAAAAGTACTAAATAGTATTTTCTAAACGTATATTTAAAACTTATTTCAACCACTATATGCATTGGTATAAATTGTACATTAAATTACTACATAAGTTAATTTGGTGTATGTGTTTGAAGTATTATTATATTGGGTCATGTTTTAGATAATTTTGGCTTAATTTGTTAATTTTTAAAGAGTTTAGTGCGTAGTAATGATTCTTTTTAAAATTATTTGTAAGAAAAATAAATTAAAATTTTACATTAAATTAATACTATCTATTTAAACAATAGAGGCTGTTGTTAGTTGATATCATTAATGTGTAATAGCATATAAATATCTGGTACTTACGTTTTATACAGAGGCCACTAATATAGGTACATTGTGATGTATAAAATTACAACCAAAAAATAAATTCAAATAAATTATCTTGAACCAACACACAAATTAACAGCAGAAAAAGCACTAAAGTTAGGTTGTGTTAGGTTTATTTATTCGCATTTTAGTTGGGACTAGGTCTTTGGGCATGCAGTAGCAACAGCGCACTGCACTATGTCTAGACATGAATATGCATATAAAGCATCCAGTTAGGATAAAATTTGTTGTAATTTTAAACAACATTACTACATACCTATATTAGGGGCCTCCGTATAATACGTAAGTATCAAATATCTGTTAAGCCTAATTATTCTTCAACTTTTTAGTTTTCTTTTTATAAACAAATACTATTGGTTTTTAAAAAGATTGTATTATAGAAATTGCTTTTTTATGCTGTATAATTAATTTGTTTTCCATAGGTTGTGTATTGTATACATAAAATAAATTAGTAAATAACTTTCCATTGTTTGAAAAATTAATATAATTATTTGTTTTATAAATATGAACATACTTTTGGTTGTTAAATGCTTTAATATTTTAGAGTTGAAAGTATCTATTTTTGTATACTATCAGCAAAACATATGGAAAACAAGATGAAAGTAAGTCTTCTAGCCACTAAATACTTTAACAATATATCTAAAGAGAAAGAAGAGAATTGAATTGAAAGTCAGTGTAAAAGGATCTGAAGAACGACCTTGGCCTGATGGCAGCACTCTGTCGAGAGAAATTACGAAGTGGGATGTTTTGTTTTGATTTTATCTCAAGGTATGTTTAATATTTGGGCTGGAGTGGATTTCAAAATCAGCAATGCACAGGTTTCAGTTCTTGGCGATGAATTGGGGAATATTTGTTTGCATTTCAATGATTTGACACTAAATATATAGTTTTTAGGTGATATACAAAATGTATTTTATTTACTAGTAACTATTAAACATATTCTGCTTTCACAAATAGCAGTGACGGTTTGTGGAAAGCTTGCGCAACACCCAAACCAGAGATCAGTAGCAAAAGATTTAGTATCTAAGAATTATGTACATTATTAAAAGCAATTATTCATAATATAACATGGTCCATCATTATAAATAATAACTAATAGCAGTTGCCATGTGTCCATCACACTAAGTAAAGCTAGGAGATATCAGACTTTTTTTTAATAAATAAACAACGAGAAAACATTACTAAATTAAACTTATTGCTGTTAGCTTTGTAAAAATATAAAGAAATACGCAAGTAAACGATTAATGTTGAGTAAGGTTAAGAACTGTGTTGTCAGAGATTAGCAATAGGTTTAATAAGATTGCAGCAGCAATGAGTCACACCTAGCTTTAAGCAAGGCGGTTGGTTATTAATTTAATCAAGTCGTTTTCATCATGACACAGATTTGTTTTGCAGTTTTAGAAGAACCCAGCAGAGGGTATTTTGTTCACTTTTAATTCCACTTTCAAATATATATTTGTACTTTACAGGTCTATTGAATGCTTTCCAAATCAGAGAAAACTAATATATCTATAATATGTTTTTATGCTAAACATATTCGCTGGCGGTCTGAAAAGTTCTTGGCCTTGTCAAGAATGATGGCAGCAATAGTTGGATGATGTTTAACCACCATGTTAGTACAACTGTTATTTAGACTCCTTGCACAATACGGTGTCATTCTATCCGGCAGTTGTGATTAGACAGTAGTTTGATTCGTTGGCTGTACATGTGTTGTTGAAAATGGAAAAAATCGAGTATCATCTAGTGATAAAATTCTTTTTAAAAGAAGGTTTAACGCCGACAGAAATTCATTTGAGGTTTGTAAACGTCTATAGTATCTCTTCTCCTTCATTTCCCCTGTAAAAAAATGGGCAGCCAAATTTAAACATGGCCATGAAAGAGTGAGAGATGATCAACTTGAAGGTCGTCCAAAAAAAAAGGTCGACAACCACATAGGAAATCGTTGAGAAAGTGCATGATATGATTTTATAAGATCGACGAACGAATGTGCATGAGATTGCTAATGCCATTAATATATCAAAAGAACGGGTTTGGTTATATTTTACATGAAGAAATGCACATGAAAAAGCTTTGTCCAAGATTGATGCGGCACATTCTCACTGCAAACCAAAAATCCATTTGCATACAACTTTCCAATCAGTGTTTACTAAAAACAAAAGTGACTTTTTGTGTCGATTTGTGACAGTGAATGAAACATGGATTCACCATTACACACCTGAGTCCAAACAATAATCCATGCAGTGGACAGAAGTTGGCTATTCAAGCCCAAATAAGGTTATGAGGATGCCATCGGCAGGAAAGGTTCGTGTTTTGGGATGCGAAAGAAATTCTGTTGATAGAATATCTTCAAAAAGGTAAAACAATAACTGGGGAATAATATTCTAACTTCTTACACAACCTGATACAAAAATTCGTGAAAATAGACCCGGAAAATAGATTGTACAGAAAAAAAAATCATCTTCCATCAGGACAAACATCTTTTGGCTATAGGAAAATTGAGGGATTCGCATTATGACTTCCTGAAGAACACTACAGGGCTAGAATAATGGCATTGAAACATTGCTGGATGAAATGTTTTAACTTTAAAGGAGATTATGTTGAAAAATAAATAGGTACTGAAACCATAAATTGTTACTTTCATTTTTAGGCCTTGAACTTTTCAGACCACCCTCATATATTGGAAAATATCTATAAATTATATAAATCTCTATATGTGTATCTTTATAATTGAAATTATAGAACCTTTACTTCAGTACATGTATGTTGTTATTGCATGTTATTAGTTTCAAGTTTATAATGTATAAATGTTAATTAATCTCTTTTACAATTAAATTTCATCAAACGTATAGGACTAGAAAATTCAAGAGAAGAAATGTTAAATTGAATTTCTAAATATTTATTCTAAGCAGTGACAATTCTTATTCTATCATTAACTCCTAATTATTATAGCTATAGAATGGCAAATGCTTTCCTATTTATATATTTACACAGAGAGTGTGTCTGTCTCAAAATGATCAATAACACTGTAGCAAACTTCATATTAAAGACACTTTTTAAAATACCAATTTAGCAGAAACGTATTAAAATAATTTTAGGTAGTTTAATTTTACTTCTGTCTAGCATTGAACTACATATTTTATACTAAATACTTAACATCATACACAATTAATTTTTAAGCATATATAAAACGCAGCATTTCAGAAATTTCTTTTTAGATTTAATTTCTATTTTTAATTTTGATTTTTGTTCATTGTATCTGTTTTTATTCAATGGATTTTTTTTCAAATAATATGATTTTTTAATAAGATATCCTCTATGGCAATATTTACAGTTGAAAAAAATATTTGTTTACTTTTCTTGAATATTTCTCACAGAATTGGTGCATGTATCAAAAACAGACCAGAAATTACATTGAAGAATATTAATTTATTTAAAAATTCACTGCAGTTTATGTTATAGAGTCACCATTGCACTTGAGCACTGCACTGATGCACATCAGTTTCTATACATTGTTTAAAGTTTGTTACTGATATAAAATCTTATATCTTTGATTATTTATATTAGAAAATTAGAAGAAATGTATATGTTAACCAAATGAAAACATTTGTGTGTTCCAAAACTTTGTCCTCGATGATGTTAGAAAGGTTTTTCTATAACCTTTTTTCGCTTTTTTTGTTACAGTGTATTCCACTTGAATTGTTTTGTTTTTTTAATTTCTAGGTCCCCTTTTACGCTGAGTTAACTTCCTCTTTCTCCATTAAAAAAATGTTGTTAGTTTAAGATTAATTCTTTTTGCATTTGAATATTCACTTTTTAATTTTAAGTTATTTTATTTTTGTCTTGTGCTATAAAATGGTCTCCTGTCAAACTTGGTGAATAAAAGCTGTCATTCCTAATTAGCATTCCCATGCCTACATAATTTCTTTTTCAGCGCTTAAAATTATTTTCAAAGCATGGATAACAAATTTGATTGTGTGAACAAATTAATCAGCACTTTATTTGGTAGCAACCTTCCCCTTACCAAGCATCTACTACCAAACCTTCTCAGACATAATATATAAGAGAATTCTAGTGCTGTCTTTAACAATCTTTGAAAAAAAATACTGAACGATGTAAATCCTCGATTTTTTAGTTAAATAAATTAATTAAGTTTTATATCTTGTCTTCAAGTTTTAGATTGTTTATTAACTCTCCTTGTGCAGGTTATTTGTAACTATTTCTTTTTGGTTTCTTCTTTTTAAGTGTCATTTGTTTAGTCTAGGGATCTTTACTAGGATTTCTTAGAGACCCAAATAGTTTGCATGGAGTTTTCCTCAGGACCGCAAGTATAAGTGACGTTAAATAACTGATAAATAATATGATTATAACATAAGTTTATTACATCACTAAAATAAATCAACTTATTTGCAATATAAAAAAGTAAGAAAATGTATTTTACTTGACTCTAGTAAAATACTGAAGTCAAATAATTTGGTAATTCTTATAGCCTATGAGCGAAATCTTTCACAGCTGTCTAATACGGCGTCAATGTTAGCAGGTTGGGAAGAAACTGAAATTCTCAAAATGTTTTCAATATTCTCACACGCTAACCTAGATCTGTACTTGTTTTTATGAACTTCAGCTTACTGAATGTAGATTTACAGAGCGATGCAAATGCACATAATGTTTCTAAGCATAATAATTTACCTCTTAACCGTCTGTGGGCTGGAAAAGATCGTTCTCAGGGTCGTTGCTTGGTCTAGTCCAAGGAAATATTACTTTTGATATTTTAGAAGTCTGCAGAATGTTCAGATTTTGACTTCTGACTTTACTATTTTATTTTAATATTGGATTACATCTATTATACACAATCTGTAACAGATCTTGGACCTCATATATGTTGAATCCATGTAAATATATGAAAATTAGGTCTGTTTATAATTTTCAGATTATTTACTGTGCATCGCCATTTCAATTTACTACCTCTCCAAAATTACTTACAATTATTCAATCAATGCTTTTCATATTTGACTTTTAAGGCTTCCAGATAATTATTGTATATTTTTATCCGTACTGAATCACCTTAGAGCCATAAACGCCAATGATCACATAAACTCTCTTTTTATTACATAGTTTTAAAATATTTTTTTTAAAAACATGTCTCCAATTTTGTTTAGAAATACGAAAAAAATTATATTTAATTTTAAAATATTTATTTAGTATATTTTCTAAGAACTATAAGTTTATAGTACGAAAATATAATATGCTTATTTTTTATAATATTGAAATAATTTTATAATTATTTGGGTTAATAGTTTTTTCTCTTGAGAAATATATTGAATTAGAGGTTGCGTAATGTGTTTTAGTTTTAAAATAAAAATTAATTTAGTTTTAATATCATCACCTTATAATGAAATTGAATTAATGTCACAAAAATGTTTTTTGTATAATATTGACGTTTTCTTCCTATATATAAATATTGTTTTATGAAAATGCTTTAAAAGTATCGAGAACTCTCCCCCATTTTTAATCAGATTTGATTTAATTGAAATGATATATATTTGTTTCCCAGTAAAAATAACATTGAATTATTCTTCTTAATAAAGCAGGTTAACTACTTATAACATTCAGTTTTAAAGCTAATAACTGTATGAACTGGTTATGCTTAGATTAGCTTAAATTATATTTCATGTGAGAATAATATATATTAGTAATTATAAAATGAAGGATTCTGTATATAATTAAGTTGGTAGTAGAAGAAAATTTCAGTTATTTTTAAAATATATTTTATTGTGTTTATATTGTATGTGCAGTTAAAGAAACGTACAATGGAAAGGAAGAACAGTCGTACGACCGACACAAATGGCACTCTGACCAATTCCCTTCGGAACGGTATCAGAGGAAGTGTAGGCAGTGTTGAGAATGGAGCAAAAGGAGAATTCGATGATCTAATCTCTGCTTTGAGAACGGGTGATGTGTTTGGAGAAGATTTAGCTAAAATCAAACGCAGTAGGAAATCAAGACTGAATGGGAATTCACCGCCAAGAAGAAATAGTCTTAATAGAGAAGATAGCAGAGAACGAGTACTGTCAAATACAAGAAGACAATGAAAGACATACAATGTTGAAACACATTGTGACTGAAAACTAAATGACTGACTTACAAATTTTTTTATATTTATATACAAAGAACTCGTGGAGACAAATTTAGAAGTTTTGGTCTTAATAATTTTCAAATTACTATAAAATGTGCTATATTACACTCATAAAATGTGTTTACGTTATTCATTTTTTTACTGTAATCGAGATTTAAATTTTCAAAAGTAGAACACATCACTTGTTTTGATAAGTTAACCCTTAAATTATTTTTCCTGTTTTCAAAGTTTCTCATAGTATATAAAATAACTTTTTTAAATTCAAAATTATAAAATCAGTGCTTTTAGTTGAGTAAACACCAAAGAGTGTATTGTCTTATTAAGAAGGCAATTATAGATTTCTATGAATAAAAGTGTTATAAGGTAATGTCATATAGATATCAAAATCATAATTCTATAATAAAATATTTCAAGCCTATTTTAATTTTATTCATTCTCAGTGCAAAGTACTATTTAAAACACGTGTTAAGTGATTTACTCTAAGAACAATACCTAATTTAAAATTCAACTATTTACGTATAAAAATCATCTTATACTAGTTTGTGATTTACAGCAGACTGGAAATAATTTAATCCTTTTTATAATCGTGATTTATTTTACACACTTTAAAAAAATGTAATAATTAATTTCTATTTTTAGATGTTTATATTAACATAACTCAATATTAAGCCCATTTCATTTAATTTAAAAAAAATTATTTATAGTGAAAATATTTTTATTTAATTACTTTTGTAGAAGTAATGAGATAACCTTATGGGAATTGAAGTATTATATTCTATGGCATAAATAGTAAAGCCCGTATTTATTTCAGTGTTGTTATATATTTAAAATTGTATAGTGTTTAAAATTTCTTAAAATCTGAATTGAAATAAGTTTAGTTTTGTTAACAATATAGTACGTGTATTTACAAATTTTATAGAGAAAAGTTTATTTCAGATTTATATAATTATGTGTATTCATTACATAGTATTTGTTCTGATGGTTGAAAAAATATTGTGATTTTATACTAGATTATTAAATTTGTAAAACATTAGGAAATTATGTTCCAAGACCAATTTTTATAAAACATAAATGAACTGGGACGTCCAAATGAAACAAATTATCTTCAAATATAGCTTTTATACCAAAATTAGTGTTATGGAAGTGTTTCTTATATTTCTGAGTAGGTATTTTGTTCTATTTTTGTAACTATCTATTTATTAGTGTTTAAAAAAGCGTTACTGATTTGTAGTTATAATTTATAAAGGAATATCACAATTATAAACTCTGTTATAAAGTGTATTTAAATATTATGTTCATATTTTGAATACATTTTAATTAGTCGTGTAAATAGTTAGTTTTATATAACAGCTTTTTACCATTTTTGTAAAATTTTCATATAGTGAAATTTAAATGTTTTTGCTTTTAGATGATGCTTACATCATCCTCTCAACGAATATATCATTGATATTTTTCATTGCCAGAAATGTTTAATGGTTAGTAAAAATACTAAGAAGAAATAAAAAATATTCAAGTTTATTTATAAATCTGAGGAAAAATTATAGACATTTCGTTTACTTTTGGAAATAGACAGTGGAGAAATGTGAAAATGTATACAAGAAGGTATAACTGTTATTTAATTTTTTTAAAAAATATTCACAACTGTTTAACATTATATTTGTCCTCTTTATTTATCTTTTATCATTGGAATTGTTTAATATAATTTGTTTATAGCATATCAAAAAAGAAACTTAAAGATCATTTAAAGCCGTATTTGTATTTTAGGATTTGTAAGGAAACAAAATCCCAAGCTGTATCTTACAATGAAGAAATCTCTTTGTTTCCTTTGCGTGTGATCCTCTGTAGAAATTAGATGTCTTTACTTAAGGATGTTTTATTGTTATATGAAATGTACTCTAAAATCCTTTGCATATCATCCATGTACATAAATCACATGTGTCTAAAACTAGCAAATATTAAAAAAATACCAAGTTTTTTTAAAATTCAAAAATTGTTAAAGAAAATAATGTAAAGAAATATAATGTGAAGTTTTTAAATATCTCTCCATAAATACATCACTCAAATTTTCAGTAAGAAAATAAATGAGTTTTTTCAACATTATCATTTGTAATATGTATTTGTTTATATCTACTTAACTTTTAATATACGAAGGAGTGGGTGAGTTAATGTTCCAAAATTATTTCAGGTTATGCTAAACAGATTGAAGCAGCATAAGAAAAATTATCAATTTAGCTGTGAATTTATTATTTCTAAATTTTTAATAAGTTAAGAAAAACTGATTATAGCCTTTCTAAACCCTTGAAAATTTAGAATAATAGGCACTTTTAACATTTTTATATTGAATAATTCATTTTGAATCGGATTGTGCTGACATGCCAGAATTACTTTTAGTTTTTAAAATGTAAAGTTGTTATATGCTTGATTCCAAGTGTGTTCCCAGCATTGAAAATAAAATGAAACCAGCATTGCTTTAGAAAGCTCACTCTTCAACACGTTGACTGCGTGAAAATGGTCAGCAAACAGACATAGACAGCTGACTACCCTTATACAGGTTAGGCTGTTACATTCCGACTTTGTTTTTTAGTACGATTCCAGATGTTGGGGTGTGTAGTTGGTTCTTTGTGCCAGTTTCTAGGCTATTATTCCATAATCTGTTTTTATGGTTGGTTCTTGAGTGTTGAGATTTAGGTCTGTGTGATAAAATGAATTTATTTGTCAGCTTCTTAGTCGAGACTATAGTTTAGGTGATAAGCAGTCAATGTGTTTACTTTATGGTTTTAGAACAGAGGCCATATCGGTTTCCACCTCCCTCTTTCTGCCTACGCCCAGGCTTTAAAAGCCACATCCTCAGTAAGAATCCTCCATCTATAATAATATAAATTTGTATTTGCAATTTATACTATAAACAATTTTTTAAAAAATTCCTTCTATTAGCTCACACTCTCCTGATATATATATCTTGTACAAATTTTCAATTAATAATAAAATATGTTTTTATTCATCCAGTCAAGTTTAAATATATTTCTTTTATCCTATATTGGATGACAATTGATGTTAATAAAGTTTTTCAAATATTTATTCAATATTTAAATTATAAAAAATTGGGGGAGTATCGAGATTCGAACTATCAATCTTCATGTTCAAATTCTAGTGCATTTTATCTTTGCGCCAACTTTCCATCCAGAATTTAATTTCTCAAAGGCGTATATGAATTTTTTCCCCCCATCTGGTAGCTTTTGAAACCTTTATTGAACAACTTGAAACTGTTGCAATGGTTACCACAAATTATCATAATATCAAAAATGAATGAAAGGAATAAAATAAACAAACAAACTGGAAATAAGCTAAGAATGATAAAATTTTTCTTTCTTGACTTCAGTAGTAATTTACATTAAAAAAATTATATTAGTAGTTGATCATAGTAGTGTTTTGTACTGGTTTTTTTCAATCTAAATATTTAAACAAACAAAAATATAAAGAAACAAAATGTACCTTAGTAGGCCATTCTTACTCAGAAAAGAACTGATTTTTGCAACTAAATATAACTCCAACTGCCATTAACCTTACTGTGTTACGACTCTTTCATTAAGTAAGTGTATTTTTCTTAATTTGCAAAGGCCTAAGTCAATTTTTATAATATTCAAAATAGTAGGCTGTTAGTTAAATGTTCCCGATTTACTAAGCAGTGTTTTTAATAACCTGTTCTTTGTAAGTAATCACAAAAGTTTGTACTCTAAATGAGCTTTTGTTTTTGTATTTTTGTACATACCCTATTTTGTAATAATATAGTAGTAGCTAGAAATACTATCAATGTTTTAATGTAAATGTTATAATACAAAATGTGTGTTGATGTTTTGGGTTTATTTACTATCCTAATCACTTTATATTCCTTCTGTCGAACTAATTATTGGTTGAAAATAATCATTCAAATTAAATTTTTGGCATTTACGTAACCTAAATCCATATATTTTTAACTTAAGGTCTATAAGGCTAATAAATGGAAGATGATTTCACTTAACTTCTCTAACAATGCATAATTGTAAGTAATTATTTCATCACTAACTTACGTGCTGATGTTTTCAAAATAATTGTTTAGTTTACAAAGCTGACACTCCACTCAGAGTGTTATCTATATTTAATCAATGAATTCAAGTTTATTAGAAGAAGCGAATTTAATGTATAGTTGGTTAATATTGGCATGCAATTGTTTTGAGGCACATAGAATTAGAATATGGTATTCCCAGAGTATGGGCTCAAGATACCAGTTTTTTTGAGTTGAAAGTTAACAATTAGTTTTTCAGTTTTCATTGAAGTAATACAGCTATTAAATTATTTTGACAAAGTATAGGTTAGAGACTTCTAAAAAACCCCGATTTTGTGTAGGGTTAGGTTCTTGGCTGATTTCCAAATAAGTTGGCATCCCAATTTATCTCTTGAACTTTGTAGTCAATTACGTTCGGCGAATCTTATTAATCACTTAAACACTAGTTTATAACTATCCGAACTTTTAATTTAGTAAATTTGTTAAAACTTACTGAGACAGAACGTTTTCTATCGCTATGTGCCGATTTTCATCAGTGTATTCTGCTTGGAGATGTCAGGTCAAGCGGTGATGGTTTTAAAGGTAGGTTTTCGATAGTATCAAAGACTACGTGTGATTTGTATTGTGTTTGTTCTTTTAATATGTTTGTACTTTGTGTTTTTGTGTGTCTGTAAATTTCATATTGTTCTAGTGTGTTGAGATGTGGTCCTTTTTTGTTGATGTGTAGGATTTCTAAATTATGATAAATGTCTGTGTATTTGTGTCCTGTTTCTTTTAAGTGATTGTAAAATGTTGAGTTGGTGTTCTGTTTGTGTTCTTCGACTCTTTATTTAAAGCTGCAACCTGTTTGTCCAATGTAGAATATGGTACATTCGTCACAGTTCAAATTGTATACGCCTGGTGCTTGTAGTTTATCTTTGTTGTTGGTGTTGTGTTGTATTTTGTATTGTAACTTGTTATTGGTTTTGTATGCCAATTTATCTTATTAATAAATATTCAAAATAGATATTTCACAAATATTAGTTCTGCTGTGTATGGCAACTAATTGATACCAAACTTCTGCCATGAAGTAAAATAGTGTTAAAATATTTTAATTATATTGAACAGAATCAATTTGGCATGGTCAATTTTCAAAGTTATGGCCGGTAAATCTAATGTTTATAACTATAAAATGTTAATCAGAAAAATATTAATTAATAATGAAGTAGGGATTATCTGTGATTCAGAGTTAACTTGGCAGTATTAGAACTTATTTTATAATGTGCATACTTGCATGGGCTACATATGTAGCCCATGAGGTTTTCTTACAGAATGTACCTAAAATTTTCTTCTTGGCATTCTTAGTGTTTCTTTATTGTTGAATGCATGAACACTCATGTTGATTGCTCATTACTCACAATGTTGAAGAAAAGGACCACTGACCTGTATTCGGTGCTACAACATACTTTACACAAATTTGGTCAACCACAACAACTTTTGTTTGGTTATAAAACGTTACTATTTCTGGTGTTCTTCCGTCTCCACTGTCAGGATCAATCTTTTCGTCATAGTCTATGATAGGCAATATTGCACTTTGTGTTTGTTTTGTGTGTGCAATATGTCACTGTTGTTTTTGTAATGAGCAAAAATGATGTGTGCACTACAACGTAGTTTTTGATGAACTTTTCACAGACCTTAGTATTAAAATTTACATTTTATTGAGGTTTAATCTGACCTAACTTGACCAGAATTTAAGGTAGACTTTTATTTACTATTGTTTTTTTTTCTTTCCGATATGTTCCTGAGGTTTTTTGTAGGTTTTTTCAGTGATTTATTGGTTTATTAAGTGATATATTAAATCCAATCATGGAGGATTAGGATTTGTAGAAGTTTCTGTTTTAAGGGGGAGTTGGCTTTCAATTGAAGTGACCGCATGTTCAAATAGAAATGTTTGGTAATCAATTTAATTGAATTTCTTTATATATACATACACCACCTATAACAGGGTAGATTTATTATACCAATCTATTCAACATCTAACAAGTATACAGTGAGTGGTAACCGAGTAAGTATAATGGTTAATTATAGAATTTAACATAGAAAGACATAGTGTTTATAGCGTTTTTATTATATATCAATAACCAACAATACAGGATTATGTTCTGCTATTCATTTTGAAATTTGTTTTTGCATAAAAAAATTTAATTTTTAATAAACGTATATAATTTGTATTTGGTGAAGCCTATAATTTAAATGGTTGTAGAAGGTTTCCTTGCACAGACTAACTCTGTTTCTTTTACAGAAAGCCATTGGCCAGCACTCCACAGTCATTCGCTTCTCTGAATTGCAATCACATTTTATTTCCATTTCTTCAGCAACTGTAAGTCGGAAACCTAATTTCAGTCAAAGTTATTCCGTAAAACATATTTTAAATATCTATTACTTTATTTCTTGTCTTACTCTTCTTTGAATACTTGTGATTTCTGCATTACTGGCTTACAAGTCTTCTGATTTTTAAATTAATCCCTCAAAATAGTTCGAGATATTTGTAATGAATTGGAAATATTTTTACAGATTTTCCTTGTGAATCTAATTTCATTGCTGCTTTAAGTTTATCTGTGATCCATTTGCTCTTCTCTCTTGTTCTCTTTCCATTACAAGGCAATGAAACAATCCAAACGTAGTTGTGGGAAAATTAAATTTCATTAATACCCAGGCTCTTGGTGACGCTATGGTGCAAATCCCCATAGGTACAATAATGTCTTTTATTAACCCTAACCCAACCAATGAAACTCTTAACCTTGTACATGAAAAAGCTTATATTCTAGGCTTGGATAGTTACTTTAATGAAAAGTTATAGAAGAATAGCACTCACGTCAACAAGTTTTTAGTCTAAAAATTATATCACAGTAATGAAAAAAACAATTTTTACAAATGGTGATGTGTCTAACTGGAAAGGTAGAATCAGACCTAATTCTCAATAAGAAAGCATTTATTCTCTAAACGGTTATAGATATTAAGCCCAAATTCCCAAATATTGTTTGTTTAATGAGTTTTCATCTCAACAGGTGTATAAAATGTATCTGTGAAACTATTTACTCCAATACTATGCTTCTTACAGGAATCCAGAGAAGAAAGTATCAGTTTTGTAAAATATCTCAGGGTGTATAACTATTTAGTAATTTCTCAATGAATACGTTTTACTTTTTTAAAGTCTTCAGTTTGGTTAAATATTTCCTAAATTTTGATGAAAAATTAGATTTTTTAATATATATGTGGGTGGTAGCAAAACTTAGAGTAATCAAGTATTACAACTATTCTTTGAGCTTAGCTTGTGAGGTTATGTTAATACAAATAAAAGACAAACACAAAACTCACAAATTAATCATGTATTAACTCGTACACAAACTAATAGTTTATTAATTCGTACACAAAACTCATGAATCATTTAACTCACTGTGAGCTATTAAATGATTAATTTGTGAGTTTTGTGTACGGTACATATTTTATTTGTATTAAACAAGTAGTGTTTTTAGTTTTGTTATAATATCACTAATTCTTGATTTATTTTTGTTTGTGGGTAAGGAATGATTAAATGTCTAATTTTATTTTGTATTTACCTGGGTCCATAGAACCTGGCCAGTCCTCATGGTGGTTGTTTTCCTGTACTGTTGCTGCTGACCTCTAACAGATTAATCATTAACTATTAAAATAAAAAAATGTTTCTTTTTTTTCTCACTCGGGTCTGAGCCCCCAAAACCCGCCCAGCCCTTGTGGCAGCCAACCTATAGCGAGCTACCTCCGTCCCACATGCGTATGCGGTTAGTATCCCTACCGCGAGTAAAGGAAACGGGATTGATTGCCCATGTACCAAGATCGTAAGCTCTTTCCATGGAGAATCAGGAGATAGTGAAATGAAACAGTAGCGCAAGTTGTTGTTTCTTATCAACTACATCCTGTGCTTCCATCTGGTAGCAATATTGTAAACCAAGGAGTATATTTCTCATTTGTTATATTTCTAATCTCCGACTTTATGAAATACGAAAAAAATTATATTTTATTTTAAAATATTTATTTAGTATATTTTCTAAGAACTATACGTTTATAATACGAAAATATAATAAGCTTATTTTCTATAATATTGAAATAATTTTAAAGATCGAATGTTTGTGGGTAAGGAATGATTAAATGTCTAATTTTATTTTGTTTTTTACCTGGGTCCATAGAACCTGGCCAGTCCTCATGGGTGGTTGTTGTCCTGTACTGTTGGTGCTGGCCTCTAACGGATTAATCATTAACTATTAAAATAAAAAATTGTTTTTTTTTTTTCTCACCCGGGTCTGAGCCCCCAAAACCTGCCCAGCTCTCGTGGCACCCAACCTCTAGCGAGCTACCTCCGTCTCACATGCACATGCTGTTAGTATCCCTACCGCGAGTAAAGGAAACGGGATTGATTGCCCATGTACCAAGCTCGTAAGCTCTTTCCATGGATAACCAGGAGATAGTGAAATGAAATAGTACGGTAAGTGTCGCGCTAAGAGCGGGATGAAAAAACCTGGCAAGAAAGAAACCCTTCCAGGAAAAATCCCGCGACATCATGCAGGAATCCTGGGGGCTAAAAAAATTGTTTCTTATCAACTGCATCCTGTGCTTCCATCTGATAGCAATATTGTAAACCAAGGAGTATATTTCTCATTTGTTATATTTCTAATCTCCGGCTTTATGATTATTGACAATAAATGCGATACAGGCCACTGCCTTGCAGTAAAATTAAACATAAAGTATTTAAAATTGTCTTGGACAAAAACGCAAAACACTAAGTTATTTTATAAAATAACTATTTATTTAATGTTTAATTTTGCATTCAGCTAAGTAAAAAATACAACACAATATATATCAACTTATACAAAATGTAGGAAAAATTGTGGATCCTTTTCGATATTCGGCAGAAGTTGAAAATCATTCTCGTTTTCCCGAAACCTAAAAACTTTAAAAGGTGTTTCAGATGAAAGATGAAAAATCCTAGATAAAAATATAGACTCCCTCTTGGGGGTAATGCAGTAGTTGTGAAGGTATTGTGAATATATAAGCTTGCACTATCCAATAATTTAGTCAGGATGATTTTTCCAAAAAGCCACATGTAGTGTATGTAAATGCTTATTTTTAAAAAATCAGTAATACAGTAAATAAAATATTGAAAACCCTTTAGAGAACAACTGGTGAAAGTTTGAATTCGATGTATTTTACAGAAATAGTTGTAGGGTACAGTACAAGGATTTAAACTGCAAAGTACCGTGCATGCCTACTTTGCAGTTAAATACAATGAAAGTCTTGTCTGAAACTATCACTTCTCTGCAACTGTTAACCTCAAGAATTTGTTTCTTATATAAAGTTAGTCCCGCAGTGGGATGCGGAAGAGGGGTTTGGCGTCCCTCGCGGTACCACAATCTAACATAACACCACCGGGAACACACACATACGCGCGCGTGTACACACATCAATTAACTGCACTATTTTTTACAAATCCACACTTGAGATACATATTCATGTGGGATTTTTGATTGGTTAGGTCCATGATTTATCGATAGTGCTAAAAGGATCAGACCTCGGCCAACTGGGTTACTCTGCCGAAGAGGTAAGCGTGGTTGGTTGAAGAGGCCACCGTGCACAAGTACTCAAGCCTGTCCCCATCCTGGATCTGCAGGGGGTCCTGTCTTATCTATTAAGAAAGTGAAAATAGGACACTGTTTGTAGCTAATTTTACTGAAAGACAAACGCGTTCTCTTGAAAAGATTACCTTTGGTGGGCTGAAGGTATCTGTGCTTCCCACAGGACTTTGAATTTCTCAGAGGTCGTCACATGCAGGAAATTGATCTAGGCCTACATACCAACAGGTCAAATGAAGTCTAAACAGTTTTATCAGTGAGCTATAGATGTAAAAATGAAGATAATTTAATAATACTAGTGTGTGTTTAACTAAAGGAACATGGAACCCAAAAGCGCATTTCTCCGACAGTTGAGTATGAAGAAGAAGAGGCCACCAGTATGATAGCATAATTTCCTTTGCGTTCATAACTTTCCATACGAAATAATTAATCACTGCCCGTATCTTTGTTGTTTACGTCTTCACAAATCACGTTAGGCGGGAACAAGATAAAATTGTAGATAAGGCGACCACAGCAAAATTAGAAAGTACTTATGTGTGTCTTGATGAAAGGATTAGGCACGTGACGAAAACAAAAGCTTTACCACCGCTCAACAATGGAGGCAAACGTATGTCGCCTGGGTTTAGTAAGGTCTTGAAGTGTTGATGGTATCAAGTGAAAGCTGTAAGTGTCCGTGCTAGCCCTCATATTCTTAATGTAAATAAAAATTATAAATATAGTCAATTAACCGGTGAACAATAGTGTATAAATAATATGAAATACCTACCTTAGTTCCCAAATAGACTTTATAACTAATTTAGAGTTTAAATTGAAATCTCAATTAGAATGGCGATTGATAGTTTTGTAAATTTAAACTTAATTTCGACATTGTGAGTACTTAAGCTACTCCTAGTAAGCTTCAACCATGAATACCGCTCAGTTGGTTTCGATTGTTGCAGGCCGCAGTGACTAGATCATGTCGTCCATTAATAACAAGTAAATTGCAACGCTCACCACACTCGGCAATATATCACAATAAAGGCACTGCTTACATATACTCCTTGGTCTGGCAATGAGCGGGGGATTTTTTGTCTAATCTTAATTCACAGCCTGGCCAAGCAGGGGGCTCCGCCCAGTTTACCGCCCCCTTCCATTAATCATGGGATCCGACCCCACCCCAACATAAATTGACAATTATACCAGTGTTGTTTTTGCTTCGCCGAGCAGGGCTACATTTCACACATTCTGTACAAGGGCGCAATCTGGAAAGTTGGCGTCCAACTAAATAATGTTGATTATAACTTTGCGTCAAACCAGGCTTAATTGCAAGACGCTATAAGCGTCGGATATTTTCCTTTATTAGTTTCAATGTTATACAATCTAGGCCAAGTATGAAAAATGTTAATATTAATTAAAAGTTAATAATAATGTCAAGAGATTTTTCTATTTTTCTACTTAACTTTATACCTTAAAAGTCATTCAACTGTTCAATAACCATCTTTGCGAGACATCGATATTTCTAAACGAAATTCTTATAATATTCTAAGTTTTTACTTTATTATATTGAGTATTGTTAAAGCTGAGTATAATAGGAAGATTGTTGTATAAACTCTTGTCGAACTTCAGGAATTTCTATCTAGGCTACTCACCTAATGTAGCCTACATCAAAACGTAGGCTACATAAAACGGTCTGGCTGATGTAGGTTCCTCGAAAGTGTTAGTTTGGCTATGCTAGAAATGGCATGAAACCACGATACTCAAAGTAAGAAGTTATTCACGAACTAGCGGATTAAATTCGGAAATACTTTACAAAGGCTGCAATTCCTCTCGACCATAACCTAGGACTATGTTTTATAAAAAGAAACAAAGTTATTTTTAATGTTCCAAACCAATTGAAACAAATATAAACATAACCTCCATTTACCAACAGACTGGAAACTGCTTAAACTCAACGTGTTGTAATAAAACAAGGCCCCATGTTATAGGCCCTACTATATGTGCGCGCGCGTGTGTGCATGCAAGGAATGAAAAAACTTCAAAGAAATATTGTCTAGTAAAAATAGTCTTTTAATAAATTGCGTGAGTAGAAATAGCCTATGATTAGTGAATATATTTTTAGTGTACTGCATATCTTATTAGCCTATAGGCCAATCATCTTAGTACAGTAGCCAATTACATTTTACCATAACTTCTAAAAAGGCCTATTTATTTAAGAAAGCGTTTGATTTTGCTAGAACGCTATTGAGACTTTTAAACGTATATTCCTTTTAAGAAACTCTTTTTGCATACATTACAACTTGAAGGTGAAACAAGTAGACTAATAGGCCCTAGCCTATAACCTAACTTGTTTTTAATGTCAATTCCTACTTAAATCAACAATAATTTATTTTAGGTTTTTTAAATTTTATAGTTACAATTACTAGGTATATAAATACATATGAGCCTACATAGGCTATGCCACAATAATAATAATAAGAGGCAAAATAGAAAGCAAATTTTCGTGAAATTTTCCATTTTTGTTTCCATGTAGGCTATAGTGTTGCACTATTATTTTTGATTGTTACTATTTATAGCCTACACTTTCTTTTTTTTCGCCGCTTGTATTGTGTTGTAGTTTCTTTTCGCATTTCGTTCGCATTGTCCATTTAAGAGACAAGGTTCGATACCGTTAATCCAGTTTGTTTGTATTATTTTAATCTTTTCATTCATTTTAAATCCTAGAGCATTGTTTATGATATTGTATAGTAGCCATGACCACAAATTTAGGTTGTGGAATGTAGGTTTCGAAGACACCAGGGTAAAAGAAAAATTCATATAAGCCTACATCTTTGAGAGGTAGGCCTGGCCTAGATTTCTAGCTGTGGGAAAGTCGGCTCAGTGCCAAAAGTGCTGAATTTCAAACATGAAGATACTTATTTCGAGTTCGACCTAGACTCCCTAAATTTTAATAATTTAGTTATTGAATAAATATTTGAGAAAAGTGTATTAGGGCTAACATCAATTGTCATCCAGTAGGCCTTTAGATTAAAAGAAATGTATTGGAGCATGATAGGATTAATAAAAACGTATTTTATTAACGATTGAAAATTTAGGCCTATACCAGATATAGACTTATATCAAGAGAGTGTTAGCTAATGTTAGCCTAGAATGATTTGAACGAAAAATAGAGAATATTAATTATTTTATTTGTACAAATAATCTTTGGTATTGTGATCTTATTTGTGTTAGGGGATATGATTTAACTCAGTACCTTGAGTCTCGTCGAAAACCAATTAAATAAACGTACACTGATTTGTGTTTAATTGTTTCGTAGCGAAACTGAACTAACGTTTGTTGAGTGAACTTCATTTGAGTCAAAGTTTTATAAGTAAACATTCTGGCAGAAGGAAAACTTACAGTATTAAATTCTTTTAAAATGAATTCATTACATTTTCAGTTAATCTATTGCATTCCGGCGAAATAATAAAAAACGTTAAAATGTAATAGTTTGTAGCCTACATAGCCTACGCATGACTAAATCTGTCTGTTTTTATATATTTTATTGTTAAAAATTTGTTATTTTTTATTTATTGTCTATACTTTTGCATACAAAGTTTGGCTATTAGGCCTAAATGAGGCTAGGCCTGTATGATAATTTAAAAATATAGGCTACAACTTAAACCCACTGTTTTGTAATTTTTTATTTAGATAAGTAAAATCTCTTTAGCACAAATAAACTCTTTATTTAAACCTTTATGTACATACAGAGGACATTATTACAAAAATAACGACAAAGAATAATCAAGCATTTGAAATGTACACAAGAAGTATTTAAATAGGAAGTTCTATTGTAGTTAAGAGGGTTTATTTATTATTTAAATTTAAAACAAACTTTATACGTAAAAATTGATTGTTGTTAGTTTGACGTACCAACAATAGGTTGAAGTATTTGTTTTTATTCCTATCTGGACTAAACATTATGTAATTATTATTTAAATTTAGCTGAATACTGAACTGAATTTTAAAGTGAACTTTAAGTCATTTTTGTATGAGTTTCAAAGAGATTGATCAATATAATGTTGCTCTGCCACAGTTCTTAAAGAATCACAATTTTAAAACAATTCAGTTGATCAAAGTCCACTGAACTATTGGGTAGGCTTACGAGATACAAAAGCAGTTGTCTTGAAGAACGTAATTAAACACCGAGGTTAGTAGGTTAAAGATAACTCAATTTATTTAAAACTATTGAGAAGGTTGTCAATTCAATTATAAAATAGGCATTAAATTTAATAGTAGTGATAAGCTGTAGCTATATTAAGTATGCAATGTAGTGAAAGAGCATTTAAAAAATAATTAATTGTAGATTATTTAATGTATAAAATATGACTTGGTTTTTACACGGGATGTGTTATAAGTTGCTTAGCAAAGTTGCATGTTTTTTTTTTTTAATAATTTATCTATCATTTATGGAATTTCTATAAATAAAGAGATATACAAATCTCATTTGATTCAACATAACCTAACAATACTATTTAATCAAACCTCAACTACGACTACTATAGTCAATTGAGAACTAAATAACTGGTTTGTCAAGCTACCATCTGTATTAACGTATAATAAAACAACAATGAGCTGGTAATTTTAGTTATCAGCTGATTATGAGACAACAATTATAATAGTTTGATTTTTAAGTTTTAAGTGAAAGAGAGTGCTCAGCAATACGTTAGCTATTCCGTTCGTATTTTTTGTTGCGCAACAATTATAATCTCAAAATATTTATCAAAAAGTAAGTAATATTTCAGACTACACAAATGTTATTTTTTGAATTACAAAAATTTGAATTTTCTTACATCACTCATTTTATTTACCGAAAGTGATATGATTCCTGACGGATTTAAAAAAGGTTTTGGCTAGCCTAACATTTGTAGATAGTTTATATTTCTTAAATTTATCGCCTTAAAGATGTAAATCGTTTAAAAATACATTTAGACAAACGAAAAACTAAGCAATGCTAGAACTAAATAGGCTGATAGGCTAAGTTATACTGCCGAGATGATTTCTCGAACAAAATAAACAAATAATGTCAAAATAGGCCTGTAGTCTTTATCTTGCTTTCTATTCCGTCTGTCTGAACTGATTTTTACAAACAATTTAGTCTAGTTATTAAATTTAAATTTCGAAAAAATTGAGTCTAAACAAACCTGTATAAAAAAAATGTTAAAAAAACGATAATTTCTGTTTTAAATTGTAAGAATGAACACATTTTCAAACTTTTAATATCACAAAAACTATAGGTACGCATTTACAAAAACTATATCATAGCATTTTACGAAATAATTTCATTTTTGAATTCTTAAACATAAAATATGTTTTAAATGATTAAAATTTAGAATTACAAGCTAAATTACAAAACTCATCAAGTACGAAACATTTGACAATTTCTTTATCCAACCATTCTCAACATACGTAAATGTTATGTGGTATATATAGGCATTCGTGCTATTTTAAACTCCGAATTTTGCCAACCATATTAACACACCATACTTTACATTCACACGCACATTGACTAGAGTTTGTGGTCTGATTGAGCTTCGGGCTGTCCACTGTAAAAGTAACTCAAGTCTCTATAATGACGGCCGTGCTCTTAGGCACTGACTAAATATCAACAAGGACGACCGTTCATGTGGATAAACGTACAATGCCTATAGATTATTAATTATTTTTGGTTTATTCTTTTACATTTATCATGTGAAAAGGATAATTATCAATGCACAAAGAGCAATGGTTTTCTTTCACTATGGAAAACCAGGCCGTTCGGAAGGTTCTACTTTTGAATAATGTAGGGTTTGGTTGGAGCACTCATTTCCGAGGATTGTTACTCATACCACGGGATCGTGGCATGACCCTACTGGAGTTAGGGTAATATTTATTTTTTTATTGTATTATTTTTTTCTACCCGGGTCTGAGCTCGCAAAACCCGCCCAGCCCTCGTGGCAGCCAACCTATAGCGAGCTACCTCCGTCTCACATGCGCATGCGGTTAGTATCCCTACCGCGAGTGAAGGAAACGGGATTGATTGCCCATGTACTAAGCTCGTAAGCTCTTTCCATGGAGAATCAGGAGATAGTGAAATGAAACAGTACGGTCAGTGTCGCACTAAGAGCGGGATGAAAAAACCTTGCAAGAAAGAAACCCTGCCAGGAAAAATCCCGCGACAGATCATGCGGTAATATTTATTACAGCGTATCGTCAGGTGCCGCTATCGAGCGGATTTATACTCAACTATTACAAACAAGAATGCTTTATGCAGCACAAATACGAAATTAATCGTTTTTAATTAACACTAATATTTTTTTCACCTTCATATGGTATAAGAAAAATATTGTAGTGTTGAATATTTGGAAACACTTTACTAAAAGTTGCTATAGAAACAAATCTATATCATATCAGGGCCGGTTTAGGAATTATACGCGTTTAAAGTGATTAAAACGCAGCCTGATTTAACATTTCCACGTTTCCACGATACAAGGATTTCTTAAATACACTGTTGTGTACGAGGACAAATACTCCACCGGCCGGTCAGTACTCAACTCATAAACTTAGAATTCGTCGCCACTGCGCCAACTTACCCGTGTGACAACTTGCCCAGGTCTCCCCTACCTTTAGGTTCTGCGGCAATAATAAGGGCATTATGGTTACAAAATAAGATAAGGGTGAGTCCCTATCGTTATTTATAAAGTCAGGTATATTGCGGACATGGAGGAGGTTTATGTGATACATCGCGCCTTGCCTTGTTCTATATAATACTTTTTATAATGAAAACATTATATAGTAAGTCTAATTGTAAAAACTAGAGGTGAATTTTGGGTTAAAGTATTGTTTATACGGGGGCTGTACAACATGCATGAGGACGATTTACCTTTAAGGATTATGCTATCTGATATAGGCCTAAATATACTTACGTCCTTCATAGAAAGTTATGTAAGGTTTGTCTAATACCGTAAACTTATATTAGGAATGGTTGGCGGCTTAGATCTAACGCTGATGGCATTTTATACCCCAATGAATATTATTTCTCATCCCTTGATGGGACATCTTTATTTAATAACAAAGAGAAACTCACTCAGTTTTTCCATTTATACTCATTATCACTAAGTTTTCAATTTTCCCTAAATTGTAATGAAAAATAATAAATTAAACAAATGTTTTTTCATTATAGCACGTTTTAAAAACTGACGAAAAAGGATAAAATAATTTTTCGTGGCCCTTCTACAATTTTGAGGAAGAATTGTTAGGGACTGGATATGTTTGTAATATTTGAAGGGGAAAACGTGGGGCGCTGCCAGTAAATAATACAAGTAGACAATCCATGATGTAGGGCACAAGGAATGAAATAAATTATAGTCAATATCATTTTCGCCAGTGAAATCGTCTGTGAATAATTTCGGATTCTCTACTAGTATTATTTACTGGCTGCGCCTCGCGTTTTTCTGTCCAAGTATTACAAATATATCCATAGCTACTAAAAATTCTTCCTCAACATTGTAAAAGGACCATAAAAAATTATTTTATACTTTTGAGTCAGTTTTAAAAGCGTGGTATAGTTAATTTTCTTAAAATTTAATTAGTATTTTCTGCTGTTTAGCCTTATGTCCGGGTGAAAAATATCAATCGATATTGTATATATAGATGAGACTCGGTCAGGGACATATATACGAGTAGT
>JBAIZL010000002.1:293137919-293140419 GCA_036971475.1 Prosapia bicincta
CCCCAATGCGCCACAGCAAAGCGTGGCATGGTACTGCTTTTGTATTATATCATCCATGCAACCCCAATGCGCCACAGCAAAGCGTGGCATGGTACTGCTTGTGCATTATATCATCCATGCAACCCCAATGCGCCACTGCAAAGCGTGGCATGGTACTGCTTGTGTATTATATCATCCATGCAACCCCAATGCGTCACAGCAAAGCGTGGCATGGTACTGCTTGTGTATTATATCATCCATGCAACCCCAATGCGCCACAGCAAAGCGTGACATGGTACTGCTTGTGCATTATATCATCCATGCAACCCCAATGCGCCACAGCAAAGCGTGGCATGGTACTGCTTTTGTATTATAAACCCTTGCAAAAAAGAAATGTCTACGAATATAAATTTACTAAAAACCTAAACATGTATTTAAATTATTTTGTTCCCACAACAAGGTGTTCCAAAACCAGGTGCATGTCTCTCCTCACTTACAAATATATTGGCGTACCTTGTGTATGTTCTTAGGTATTATTTTATGTATTTAATTTTAAAATGTATAAAGTAGAGGAAAAATTACGTAAGGCCAAATTTATATACTTTATCTTAGAGTGATTTATATTAGTTTTATTATAATATATTATTTTACAGTATTTTTCCTTATTTATATTTATAATTTGCTGTAAGAGGCTATATTAGTCTTATAAAATTGTTCACAACTCGATCTAATGGATTTAAAATTACAGGTTTTCGTAACGTCAAGAATAGGTTAGATCTTGGTACAAAGACAACCACGCTTCCTCGCTCCAAAGTTGCATTATTTGTGGACCATCGGAAATATAGTAACAGAATACGCTGTCAGCCAAAGTCTCAACCAAACTTGGATTGGATCACTTCTGTGCCTGTTTTCTGAGAGGTATTTATTTAGTTCTTTTCATAGTTCGTTGCGAGTCGAGTTTTACATAAAGTAATCTATCTATAATAATATATACGATTTACTCCAATATATAGATTAAAACAAGTAATATTAAAAAAATATGTCAATTGCTACTAAAATCAGCAAAGAAATATTTTATATTTGTTACTTTTTTAAAATAATGATAAGGTATAATATTAGTTACTTTATATTTATTAATTACAATTATTATAATTAAAGTAACATAACCTATGCGTTAAAACAGCTGTTCTACCACGTAATCTATAACATAAAATCAGATGTTTTATGAAACCATATTACTTTTAACTATTTCAATATTTTTACTAACGTTTTCACCATTTGCAGTTTCCATCTTCAAGACTAAGACAAATATGAGCAAAAGATTCTTATTTTAGTGATATTGTCTCGAGGCAAGCGGTATTGCGCAATACTGATTATATATATACTGTATTAGTATTTAGAAGATTATATATAATATTAATACTGAGGCGTTTTGGTTTCGTACCTAACCTAACCGACAACTCACTAACAAATCTTGGAAGTTGGTAAGTAAGTGGCACAAGGTCTGACTGACCGTATTCTACTTTACTTGCGCGTTTCTACACCAGCTGTACAATACTGAAGCTCAGTAGAACATTCTTGTTAGCTTATTTAAGCTTAGTTCCGAAAACCTGCCCTCATTTTTACACCAACGTTTTTTCATATGCAAATAGATTTCTATATAATGCATTCCAACATGTATACGTATTCACAATTATTAAAAAAAAGACGGACAAACTAAATGGATTTTAAAATGACATATAAAAGTAACCGCAAGCAATACTAATGTGTTTTATGTTATTGTGTTTTCTCTGTTTATAATTGCACGCTTGTGGTGAAGAACAGTGTTAACGTAACCAAACCTTTTTGCAACTCACTCACGGGTTTTCAATGGAATCCGAACCAATTCATTAAATAAATCTACATTTTCTCAGATTTTAAATAGTTTAAAACCAATCGAAGCGGGCTGTAAAAACATGTGTATATTTCAAACAATCATCATATTATGTAAATTTCGTTAATAAATAACATTTAAAATAATTTTTTTATTAATACATTTGAAATTCTCAATATACCCATCTAATCTTCTGTTAGGAATACCTCTAAGTGTATTTTGCCCTAACATGTCTTCCCTACTATTAAAATATATTTGTTTGTTAACGCGTTTCAGATTAACTCCATTCTCAAAACTATAGACAGTACTGTTCGCCTAAAATCTTGAGCTTGTATTTTGTTTCCACAACAAGGTGTTCCAAAACCAGGTGCATGTCTCTCCTCACTTACAAATATATTGGCGTACCTTGTGTATGTTCTTAGGTATTATTTTATGTATTTAATTTTAAAATGTATAAAGTAGAGGAAAAATTACGTAAGGCCAAATTTATATACTTTATCTTAGAGTGATTTATATTAGTTTTATTATAATATATTATTTTACAGTATTTTTCCTTATTTATATTTATAATTTGCTGTAAGAGTCTATATTAGTCTTATAAAATTGTTCACAACTCGATCTAATGGATTTAAAATTACAGGTTTTCGT
>JBAIZL010000002.1:293145419-293207919 GCA_036971475.1 Prosapia bicincta
AATTTCTAGAAGGTTATTCCTGATTGGCAGCTTCCATGGTTTCCATAAAGGCGTAATGTCTGTATCTATCTGGTGTCTTCTGAGCTTCCCTTTAATATTTCTCCAAGTTTATGTCAGCAACATTCGCAGAGCCTAAAATATAATTCTCTAACTGAAAGTCCTGGTCTAACTTATGTTTTCAGTTTTGTTAGGAAATGCGGTTGTAATACCTCACGTAGGAGCAAATCTGTGTTTAGATATTTTTGGAAAAATTAAAACATTTGTTTAATCTAATGACAGGTGTCTATAGCTCTTCACGAATTCTCATGAAAAAACGCAGAATTACAGAAAACTATGGTATTCAAGATATTAATTTACAACTTTGCAGAAACATACAATATTATAACAATATTACATAATAAATAGGTAACAAATTTCAATTTATCTTTACAATACTTGAATTAGGACAAAAAAAAAATATATAAATAAATCAGAATCGAGAGCACTATTTTTACACCTTAACACAGTGACAACAGCTGTCAGCAAAACATTAGCTATATAGACAGTTTAGCCAACTAAAAACACAAAATATTTTCCATGGAAGCAAGTGTTTGTGAAATAAACAGGACAATAGCTCCTTAACTGTATGCCTAACTTAGTAACCAAGGCAACAAAACAAAGTTAGGTAAACACGCGCGTATGTGTCCGCGGCCAAAGCACCAAGTCTGCACTTTCTCAGGAAGAAAATTCTGTCCCCTATTTCGCGTTCCACACTCTACCAACAATGCGTTCACATTTATGCATTTTTCGCATAAGCTATACCTGGGAATGATGGACGCGAAGTTTAACAGCGGTCAAAATATAATTCCAGCCTACTTACCATATTTTGGAACCTCTGGTGTGTCGAGCGTGAGCTGCAAGTGGATGAATACCTGGACTTTGTTTGAAAATCAACCAATATGTTCAAACTCATATAGGTGGTAATTTATACCTTATAAAATTGTGTTTCATTGCAAATTTATCTGCTACTTTCTTATTGCAATAATATTTGTTAAGAATCTTTTTCCTAGTTAAATTTAATAATTTCATTTTATTTATAGTTTCTGGGTGGATAAATTTCATAAAATTTTATTTACTAGCTTTACCATGGGTTATTATTAATAACTTGAAACATTTTATTGTTTGTTCAATTTTGTTTTAATTACTTGAAACATTGAAATATAAATTAAAATTTTTTTAAAAAATATCATATAATTATTAATTACATTTCTTTAAATTTTTGTTATTTATTTACCAATAATTATAAGCAATTCTTTAGACAAGAAATATATTTGAATGTTTCATAAAGTCCTTAAATGTTCCTATAATCTTAGCATAACGTTCAATAGGCAATTGGGTAACACTATTATTTAACCGTTTCTAATGTTTGAAATCCTTATGAGAACATTTTGGCTTCTTAGAGTTCAAAATTTCACACATAAAATCGCATACATAATAAATTTTGTGAATATTCATTTTAAACATATATAGAACTTGTTTTTATAAAAACGTTAACTTTATTATTTCTTGATCTTATGTTTCTAGAACTTGCAATTTAATATTAAAAGAAATTATTAAATTATGACCACCCATATTATTACTGTTTAAGAAATAGCCTTTTGTTTATATATTTTTTAATTATTCATTTTCAACAAGTGATTCAATTTATGTAATAAGAAATTTGATTACATGAATTTAAGAAATATTTAATAGTTTTAATAAATGGCTAAATTCAATTAAAATTTAGACTTGCCCGAAAAACATTTACTGGGATAGCTGTGGTTTTCCTGGATTTCCTGGACTCGTCGTTCTTGTAGCCATCGGCACTGATCGGTTTTAGGGACGGTTGTAATACTTTTTTACTTTGTTAAAAAGTTCAAGTTTGATTTCGCGGGCGGATAAAGTGTTGATCATAAAGGAACATTCCAGTTTCTAGTAGCCTGCAGAAGAAGAAGTGCATGTCACACACACCATAGCCTCACTCTCAAGGTATGTGTAAGGCAATTCCTCTCCTTATTCTATAGGATAAAGTGTTGATCATAAAGGAACATTCCAGTTTCTAGTAGGCTGCAGAAGAAGAAGTGCATGTCACACACACCATAGCCTCACTCTCAAGGTATGTGTAAGGCAATTCCTCTCCTTATTCTATAGGATAAAGTGTTGATCTTGCTGGCACATTCCAGTTTCTAGTAGGCTGTAGAAGAAGAAGTGCATGTCACACACACCATAGCCTCACTACCAAGGTATGTGTAAGACAATTCCTCTCCTTATTCTATAGGATAAAGTGTTGATCATAAAGGAACATTCCAGTTTCTAGTAGCCTGCAGAAGAAGAAGTGCATGTCACACACACCATAGCCTCACTACCAAGGTATGTGTAAGGCAATTCCTCTCCTTATTCTATACGATAAAGTGTTGATCTTGCAGGCCCATTCCAGTTTCTAGTAGCCTGCAGAAGAAGAAGTGCATGTCACACACACCATAGCCTCACTACCAAGGTATGTGTAAGGCAATTCCTCTCCTTATTCTGTAGGATAAAGTGTTGATCTTGCTGGCACATTCCAGTTTCTAGTAGCCTGCAGAAGAAGAAGTACATGTCACACACACCATAGCCTCACTACCAAGGTATGTGTAAGACAATTCCTCTCCTTATTCTATAGGATAAAGTGTTGATCTTGCTGGCACATTCCAGTTTCTAGTAGCCTGCAGAAGAAGAAGTACATGTCACACACACCATAGCCTCACTACCAAGGTATGTGTAAGACAATTCCTCTCCTTATTCTATAGGATAAAGTGTTGATCTTGCTGGCACATTCCAGTTTCTAGTAGCCTGCAGAAGAAGAAGTGCATGCCACACACACCATAGCCTCACTACCAAGGTATGTGTAAGACAATTCCTCTCCTTATTCTGTAGGATAAAGTGATCATCTTGCAGTCACATTCCAGTTTCTAGTAGGCTGCAGAAGAAGAAGTGCATGCCACACACACCATAGCCTCACTACCAAGGTATGTGTAAGACAATTCCTCTCCTTATTCTGTAGGATAAAGTGATCATCTTGCAGGCACATTAGAGTTTCTAGTAGGCTGCAGAAGAAGAAGTGCATGTCACACACACCATAGCCTCACTACCAAGGTTTGTGTAAGGTAATTCCTCTCCTTATTCTATAGGATAAAGTGTTGATCTTGCAGGCACATTCCAGTTTCTAGTAGGCTGCAGAAGAAGAAGTGCATGCCACACACACCATAGCCTCACTACCAAGGTATGTGTAAGGCAATTCCTCTCCTTATTCTGTAGGATAAAGTGTTGATCTTTCTAGCACATTCCAGTTTCTAGTAGGCTGCAGAAGAAGAAGTGCAAGTCACACACAACATAGCCTCACTACCAAGGTATGTGTAAGGCAATTCCTCTCCTTATTCTATATTATAAAGTGTTGATCTTGCAGGCACATTCCAGTTTCTAGTAGGCTGCAGAAGAAGAAGTGCATGCCACACACACCATAGCCTCACTACCAAGGTATGTGTAAGGCAATTCCTCTCCTTATTCTATAGGATAAAGTGTTGATCTTGCTGGCACATTTCAGTTTCTAGTAGCCTGCAGAAGAAGAAGTGCATGTCACACACACCATAGCTTTACTACCAAGGTATGTGTAAGGCAATTCCTCTCTTTATTCTATAGGATAAAGTGTTGATCTTGCTGGCACATTCCAGTTTCTAGTAGCCTGCAGAAGAAGAAGTGCATGTCACACACACCATAGGCTCACTACCAAGGTATGTGTAAGACAATTCCTCTCCTTATTCTGTAGGATAAAGTAATCATCTTGCAGTCACATTCCAGTTTCTAGTAGGCTGCAGAAGAAGAAGTGCATGCCACACACACCATAGCCTCACTACCAAGGTATGTGTAAGACAATTCCTCTCCTTATTCTGTAGGATAAAGTGATCATCTTGCAGGCACATTCCAGTTTCTAGTAGGCTGCAGAAGAAGAAGTGCATGTCACACACACCATAGCCTCACTACCAAGGTTTGTGTAAGGTAATTCCTCTCCTTATTCTATAGGATAAAGTGTTGATCTTGCAGGCACATTCCAGTTTCTAGTAGGCTGCAGAAGAAGAAGTGCATGCCACACACACCATAGCCTCACTACCAAGGTATGTGTAAGGCAATTCCTCTCCTTATTCTGTAGGATAAAGTGTTGATCTTTCTGGCACATTCCAGTTTCTAGTAGGCTGCAGAAGAAGAAGTGCAAGTCACACACAACATAGCCTCACTACCAAGGTATGTGTAAGGCAATTCCTCTCCTTATTCTATAGGATAAAGTGTTGATCTTGCAGGCACATTCCAGTTTCTAGTAGGCTGCAGAAGAAGAAGTGCATGCCACACACACCATAGCCTCACTACCAAGGTATGTGTAAGGCAATTCCTCTCCTTATTCTGTAGGATAAAGTGTTGATTTTGCTGGCACATTTCAGTTTCTAGTAGCCTGCAGAAGAAGAAGTGCATGTCACACACACCATAGCTTTACTACCAAGGTATGTGTAAGGCAATTCCTCTCTTTATTCTATAGGATAAAGTGTTTATCTTGCTGGCACATTCCAGTTTCTAGTAGGCTGCAGAAGAAGAAGTGCATGCCACACACACCATAGCCTCACTACCAAGGTATGTGTAAGGCAATTCCTCCCCTTATTCTATAGGATAAAGTGTTGATCTTGCTGGCACATTCCAGTTTCTAGTAGCCTGCAGAAGAAGAAGTGCATGTCACACACACCATAGCCTCACTCTCAAGGTATGTGTAAGGCAGTTCCTCTCCTTATTCTATAGGATAAAGTGTTGATCTTGCTGGCACATTCCAGCTTCTAGTAGGCTGCAGAAGAAGAAGTGCATGTCACACACACCATAGCCTCACTACCAAGGTATGTGTAAGGCAATTCCTCTCCTTATTCTATAGGATAAAGTGTTGATCTTGCTGGCACATTCCAGTTTCTAGTAGGCTGCAGAAGAAGAAGTGCATGTCACACACACCATAGCCTCACTACCAAGGTATGTGTAAGGCAATTCCTCTCCTTATTCTATAGGATAAAGTGTTGATCTTGCTGGCACATTCCAGTTTCTAGTAGGCTGCAGAAGAAGAAGTGCATGTCACACACACCATAGCCTCACTCTCAAGGTATGTGTGAGGCAATTCCTCTCCTTATTCTATAGGATAAAGTGTTGATCTTGCTGGCACATTCCAGTTTCTAGTAGGCTGCAGAAGAAGAAGTGCATGTCACACACACCATAGCCTCACTACCAAGGTATGTGTAAGGCAATTCCACTCCTTATTCTATAGGATAAAGTGTTGATCTTGCTGGCACATTCCAGTTTCTAGTAGGCTGCAGAAGAAGAAGTGCATGTCACACACACCATAGCCTCACTCTCAAGGTATGTGTAAGGCAATTCTTCTCCTTATTCTATAGGATAAAGTGTTGATCTTGCAGGCACATTCCAGTTTCTAGTAGGCTGCAGAAGAAGAAGTGCATGTCACACACACCATAGCCTCACTCTCAAGGTAAGTGTAAGGCAATTCCTCTCCTTATTCTATAGGATAAAGTGTTGATCTTGCTGGCACATTCAAGTTTCTAGTAGGCTGCAGAAGAAGAAGTGCATGTCACACACACCATAGCCTCACTCTCAAGGTATGTTCAAGGCAATTCCTCTCCTTATTCTATAGGATAAAGTGTTGATCTTGCTGGCACATTCCAGTTTCTAGTAGGCTGCAGAAGAAGAAGTGCATGTCACACACACCATAGCCTCACTACCAAGGTATGTGTAAGGCAATTCCTCTCCTTATTCTATAGGATAAAGTGTTGATCTTGCTGGCACATTCCAGTTTCTAGTAGGCTGCAGAAGAAGAAGTGCATGTCACACACACCATAGCCTCACTCTCAAGGTATGTGTAAGGCAATTCCTCTCCTTATTCTATAGGATAAAGTGTTGATCTTGCTGGCACATTCCAGTTTCTAGTAGGCTGCAGAAGAAGAAGTGCATGTCACACACACCATAGCCTCACTACCAAGGTATGTCTAAGGCAATTCCTCTCCTTATTCTATAGGATAAAGTGTTGATCTTGCTGGCACATTCCAGTTTCTAGTAGGCTGCAGAAGAAGAAGTGCATGTCACACACACCATAGCCTCACTACCAAGGTATGTGTAAGGCAATTCCTCTCCTTATTCTATAGGATAAAGTGTTGATCTTGCTGGCACATTCCAGTTTCTAGTAGCCTGCAGAAGAAGAAGTGCATGCCACACACACCATAGCCTCACTCTCAAGGTATGTGTAAGCAATTCCTCTCCTTATTCTATAGGATAAAGTGTTGATCTTGCTGGCACATTCCAGTTTCTAGTAGGCTGCAGAAGAAGAAGTGCATGTCACACACACCATAGCCTCACTACCAAGGTATGTGTAAGGCAATTCCTCTCCTTATTCTATAGGATAAAGTGTTGATCTTGCTGGCACATTCAAGTTTCTAGTAGGCTGCAGAAGAAGAAGTGCATGTCACACACACCATAGCCTCACTCTCAAGGTATGTGTAAGGCAATTCCTCTCCTTATTCTATAGGATAAAGTGTTGATCTTGCTGGCACATTCCAGTTTCTAGTAGGCTGCAGAAGAAGAAGTGCATGTCACACACACCATAGCCTCACTACCAAGGTATGTGTAAGGCAATTCCTCTCCTTATTCTATAGGATAAAGTGTTGATCTTGCTGGCACATTCCAGTTTCTAGTAGGCTGCAGAAGAAGAAGTGTATGTCACACACACCATAGCCTCACTCTCAAGGTATGTGTAAGGCAATTCCTCTCCTTATTCTATAGGATAAAGTGTTGATCTTGCTGGCACATTCCAGTTTCTAGTAGGCTGCAGAAGAAGAAGTGCATGTCACACACACCATAGCCTCACTACCAAGGTATGTGTAAGGCAATTCCTCTCCTTATTCTATAGGATAAAGTGTTGATCTTGCTGGCATATTCCAGTTTCTAGTAGGCTGCAGAAGAAGAAGTGCATGTCACACACACCATAGCCTCACTACCAAGGTATGTGTAAGGCAATTCCTCTCCTTATTCTATAGGATAAAGTGTTGATCTTGCTGGCACATTCCAGTTTCTAGTAGGCTGCAGAAGAAGAAGTGCATGTCACACACACCATAGCCTCACTCTCAAGGTATGTGTAAGGCAATTCCTCTCCTTATTCTATAGGATAAAGTGTTGATCTTGCTGGCCCATTTCAGTTTCTAGTAGCCTGCAGAAGAAGAAGTGCATGCCACACACACCATAGCCTCACTACCAAGGTATGTGTAAGGCAATTCCTCTCCTTATTCTATAGGATAAAGTGTTGATCTTGCTTTCCCATTTCAGTTTCTAGTAGCCTGCAGAAGAAGAAGTGCATGCCACACACACCATAGCCTCACTCTCAAGGTATGTGTAAGGCAATTCCTCTCCTTATTCTATAGGATAAAGTGTTGATCTTGCTGGCACATTCCAGTTTCTAGTAGGCTGCAGAAGAAGAAGTGCATGTCACACACACCATAGCCTCACTACCAAGGTATGTGTAAGGCAATTCCTCTCCTTATTCTATGGGATAAAGTGTTGATCTTGCTGGCACATTCCAGTTTCTAGTAGGCTGCAGAAGAAGAAGTGCATGTCACACACACCATAGCCTCACTACCAAGGTATGTGTAAGGCAATTCCTCTCCTTATTCTATAGGATAAAGTGTTGATCTTGCTGGCACATTCCAGTTTCTAGTAGGCTGCAGAAGAAGAAGTGCATGTCACACACACCATAGCCTCACTACCAAGGTATGTGTAAGGCAATTCTTCTCCTTATTCTATAGGATAAAGTGTTGATCTTGCTGGCACATTCCAGTTTCTAGTAGCCTGCAGAAGAAGAAGTGCATGTCACACACACCATAGCCTCACTACCAATGTATGTGTAAGGCAATTCCTCTCCTTATTCTATAGGATAAAGTGTTGATCTTGCAGGCACATTCCAGTTTCTAGTAGCCTGCAGAAGAAGAAGTGCATGTCACACACACCATAGCCTCACTACCAAGGTATGTGTAAGGCAATTACTCTCCTTATTCTACAGGATAAAGTGTTGATCTTGCAGGCCCATTTCAGTTTCTAGTAGGCTGCAGAAGAAGAAGTGCATGTCACACACACCATAGCCTCACTACCAAGGTATGTGTAAGGCAATTCCTCTCCTTATTCTATAGGATAAAGTGTTGATCTTGCAGGCCCATTTCAGTTTCTAGTAGGCTGCAGAAGAAGAAGTGCATGTCACACACACCATAGCCTCACTACCAAGCTATGTGTAAGGCAATTCCTCTCCTTATTCTATAGGATAAAGTGTTGATCTTGCAGGCCCATTTCAGTTTCTAGTAGGCTGCAGAAGAAGAAGTGCATGTCACACACACCATAGCCTCACTACCAAGGTATGTGTAAGGCAATTCCTCTCCTTATTCTATAGGATAAAGTGTTGATCTTGCTGGCACATTCCAGTTTCTAGTAGGCTGCAGAAGAAGAAGTGCATGTCACACACACCATAGCCTCACTCTCAAGGTATGTGTAAGGCAATTCCTCTCCTTATTCTATAGGATAAAGTGTTGATCTTGCTGGCACATTCCAGTTTCTAGTAGGCTGCAGAAGAAGAAGTGCATGTCACACACACCATAGCCTCACTCTCAAGGTATGTGTAAGGCAATTCCTCTCCTTATTCTATAGGATAAAGTGTTGATCTTGCTGGCCCATTTCAGTTTCTAGTAGCCTGCAGAAGAAGAAGTGCATGCCACACACACCATAGCCTCACTCTCAAGGTATGTGTAAGGCAATTCCTCTCCTTATTCTATAGGATAAAGTGTTGATCTTGCTGGCACATTCCAGTTTCTAGTAGGCTGTAGAAGAAGAAGTGCATGTCACACACACCATAGCCTCACTACCAAGGTATGTGTAAGGCAATTCCTCTCCTTATTCTATAGGATAAAGTGTTGATCTTGCAGGCCAATTTCAGTTTCTAGTAGCCTGCAGAAGAAGAAGTGCATGTCACACACACCATAGCCTCACTACCAATGTATGTGAGAGGCAATTCCTCTCCTTATTCTATAGGATAAAGTGTTGATCTTGCTGGCACATTCCAGTTTCTAGTAGGCTGCAGAAGAAGAAGTGCATGTCACACACACCATAGCCTCACTACCAAGGTATGTGTAAGGCAATTCCTCTCCTTATTCTATAGGATAAAGTGTTGATCTTGCTGGCACATTCCAGTTTCTAGTAGGCTGCAGAAGAAGAAGTGCATGTCACACACACCAGAGCGTTGATATTTAACGTTATCCATTGTTTTTCCGTTGCACTGACTTTATGAAGTTAATATATTACTATTGTAAGTAATTTTATCCACCATTAAGTGCAATAATTTTACCTTGAGTGATGAGGCACCTTTCGGCCACTTGACCATTGTCGAATCACTGATATTTTTCTGTGGTAGATGTTCGGTCTGTGATATTGGTATTTGTTGACGTTACGCGCACTTTCTCTTGATCTGTGTGTATGATGTTTCTATATAGTATGTCTTCTGTATATGTTGTTTGTAGATTCATTAAATTGTTGTGTATGTTTTTATAAATGTGGTATTTTTCTAGTGAGTTTAGTTCTATTGGGTTGTTATTTATTTCAACTATGGTTAGGTTATTTTCGTAATTTGTTATTTCGTGTTTATGGGATATAACAAAATAGAAAAAATAACAAATATATACAACAAAGAATACTACACTCCAACATACAAACCAAACAACAAAATAATAAAATATCTTAATAACACAAACCACAAAACAAATTCAGAAAAACATAACCTATCAGGAATTTACAAAATCACATGCAACAACTGTAACGCTTTTTACATAGGAAAAACAACCAGAACATTTAAAATAAGATTTGAAGAACATTATAGAGCATTCAAAAACAAAAATTCTAAAATATCAAATGTTGCAGCACACCTAATATCCCATAAACACGAAATAACAAATTACGAAAATAACCTAACCATACTTGAAATAAGTAACAACCCAATAGAACTAAACTCACTAGAAAAATACCACATTTATAAAAACTTACACAACAATTTAATGAATCTACAAACAACATATACAGAAGACATACTATATAGAAACATCATACACACAGATCAAGAGAAAGTGCGTGTAACGTCAACAAACACCAATATCACGGACCGAACATCTACAACAGAAAAATATCAGTGATTCGACAATGGTCAAGTGACCGAAAGGTGCCTCATCACTCAAGGTAAAATTATTGCACTTAATGGTGGATAAAATTACTTACAATAGTAATATATTAACTTCATATATATATATATATAAAGAACTAAGTCAAAATACAAATACAAGAATTATAATTGAATTGTAAATATATATATATATATATATATATATATATATATATATATATATATATGACGATGGATCATACATCTCACAAAATAAAGCAATAAATAATAACATCATCCTAAATGAAATCAATAACTTACACCCTAACATACATTTCACCATGGAGGAACAAATAAAGAATAAAATAAACTATCTAGACCTAACAATAACCAGAAATACAAATAACATTGAATACTCTATTTATAGGAAACCCACACAAACCATTAATACAATACCTAACCACAACATAAAATGGCCGCTTACAACTCACTTTTATACAGGATGCTAAAATTGCCTCTAAATAATGATGAAAAAACCAAAGAAAAACAAATAATATATCAAATAGCCCAAAAAAATGGATACAATAAAAAAAATATAGATAAATTAAAATTTAAAATATTAAATAAATTAAAACAACCTAAAATCGAACCACCATCAACAAAATGGGCTACATTCACATACACAGGATACAACATAAAAGGAATAACTAAAACACTAAAAAATAATAATAATAACATAGCCTACAAAAACACTGGAAACATAATCAACAAAATAAACCAACCAGAAAAAATATGTCCCACACTTAATAACGGAATATACAAAATCGAATGCCCAGACTGTAATAAAATATACATAGGCCAAACAAAAAAGAAATTAAAAGACAGATATCAAGAACACCTCAATGCATACATCAAACCTGAAATTTATAACTCAAACTTAGCCACACACGCCATCAAAAACAAACACACATCCCCCACATTAAAAAACGTACACTTAATAAAAAAAAGTTCAAAAAGGCCTCAAAATGACAATCTGGGAACAACTAGAAATTTATAAAAATAAAAATAATATGATTAACGAACAAATACAAATAAAATAAAAAAACGATAAATTATTCAATCTAATAGACAATATTAACCCCAAAACAATCTTTAAAAACTCGCACAGTGCAGTGAATCTAAAAATAAAACATAACGGTACACCAAGGTCAACGGGAAATCCACTCAGCTCGCAGTCTACAACAACCCTGTTCAGTATTCCCAATGATAATGACAAGGCCAGTCATTGAAAGTTAACTCGCATAAATACCAAGTAAGATTCTTGTTTAAGTACATAAGTGAAAGTGATATTTATATATATATATCAGATGACATTAGTTTAATTTCTATTCCAATCCTACTGTCTGTTTCTAATAAATTTGTATATGATTTATCTCTTCTTTAATTATTATTTTGAATATGTATTTTGTACTTACTATTTTTAATAGCTAAACGTCTGAAACTACGTTTTCAACAATGCTTACTAGATTATAGCCTGCAGTGGAGCAGCCGATAACTCTATAATGTGTGCTTGGATTAAGTACAGTTGTCAGATAGCTACTTTGCCCTCTCACAGTCCATTATAAAGGCTGTGGCCGTGGCTTGTTAATTATTGCGGCTTTGTGGTCGACTACACAAAGGGACATACAATGGGAAACACAAGGAAATTCCTATATGTGAAGGGTCCGCTTGACATTACGTATTTAAACACATTCAAATTAACGTTTCCAACAGTTTCAAACTTCTGATTTATATCTTTTATTTATTTAATTAGAAAAGAGATTTATTTATGCTTAAAAGTTTCAAATCTCAGATAAAGAAATGGTTTTACATAGGAAAGTTAGCAAGTTGTAATCGTACTACGGGAGGCCTATATATTATACGATTTATGCAAACTGGATTTCAGTTTCACTATTTAGACGGAAATTGTTAAAAATTCTTAATATTTGACAAAATGTCCTCTAATCACAAATATTTTTATTTACCTTTGTTAAGTTTCAGTTACAAAGTCACCATCCTTTGAGGATTTAAAATTCAAACTGTATAAATTAAAATGGACCTTTGACGCTTTTGAGGATGGTTGCTTTATAACTGACGAAACTCTTAGTGAAGCTTACGGGGTTTAATATTTTGCCTCCTCACATTACACGTTTGAATGTTAAATGTAAGACTTTGTTTCCTATAGAGCAACAGTCTTGATAGATTGTATTTAAGGAATCATTTCTCTGGTACACGAGAATCCCGAACTAGAAATGGGTTATAGTCTACATATTCTTCAACAAGCTATTCTTGCAGATTTAAAACTTATTTCAGGTTTTTCTAATAGAAATTTCAACTCGTCGTTCTTTTTCGCTTTCTTCTGGTTTGTGAGTTTTGTTTATAGCCAAGGTCTTTTTTGATTAAGCTTATTGTCATGTGATGCTGTGAAATATTTTATTGTATCTCGTCTCATGTTATCAAAGACACATCTTCGATTATTAGTGTGCGATAAATTTCATCTTCTTGTTCTGGTGTAGGCGGAAGACAGCTCTCTTCTGGCCGAAGGTTTTTAAAACAGATTGATTGAGCTAGCGTCATCTCTATCGGCGACGTGTTGCTATCAACAATGCAATCCGCTGTGTTTGAGGTTTTCTAACTGGTGCAACCACAATATGTATATATATATATATATATATATATATATATATATATATATGTATATATATATATATATATATATATATATATACATATATATATATATATATATATATGCTGATACGTATTCCTTCACGGATGGAAAAATATGATGAATTGTTACTATCTGGAGTACATCCGTTCATTCTGCAGTCCATAAATTCGCAGTTCCGACGTTTCGCTAGAATCTTATCTAGCATTGACGAGGTGAACCCAACAACAGTAGAAGAGCCAATGTGAAGAGCGCAGATAACTCTGCTCCTATAATTCCTGTATATATATATATATATAGATATAGATATAGATATATATATAATTGTATATAACATTGCATGTTTCTGCTACGTACTTTACATTCCTAACATTGTAACAATAATTTTATTGATAACAATAAAAGATTAATTTCTGAGTTTTGTGTATGTCTTATATTTGCTTTATACTAAATTTATTATTTTTGTATTTTCAGTGAGATGAAAAGTATGTTCATAACTTGTACCTAAAGTGTTTTTCCGGTTCATGGTCGAATCTTCCTTTGTAGTAAAACACGACGGCGTCCTCGAAAAGGTAACATGACTACTATGTATTTATGAAATATAGTTTTTTCTTTAACCTGAACTTTGAGGGGTTTTAGTGTATAATGTTTGCTTATATTATTCTTTTGTATTCAGGTCTATCACGCCTATTTATTTTGCCCATTAAAACACACTGAAACAACCAAACAAAGTTTCTATGACGTAATTGTTTCGATCGGAGCCAAAACGTCACATCGTGCTGCTGTTCTTACCGGAAGATTATTTCCTGCATCTGCCACAGATTGCAACATATTCAGTCCATTCAATATATATTCTGCTGTCAAATCAGGGTGTCTATTCAATACACTGTCACTAGCCATCTTGAAACCTTCTCATATAATTACGTTGGCAACCCTATATAGTCACTCACACCTCGTAGGGCAAGCTTACATATTGCGATGTATGTCGGGTGGGAATAGCTGCAATGCTTTTTATACAAAATTAATGTCTTTTCATTCTCATTAGAATAATTTAACTTTTGTAATTACCTTTTTTCAATTAGTATAAAATAAATATAATTATTTCCATCTAATTAATTAACTAAATGAGAGAGAGAAGAGTATTTCGATATTTTAAAATAAATCTCACTGTAGCATCTGGGTGTGTAATTTGTTTTCCAAATCATCTCTAAAGTGTCGTCAATATAAAACACACTTCCCGCAGTTCGAATCCAGTTTCGGACCTCATAAAAAATTATAATTTAATTATTGAATGTACGAGTAGGCCTATATTAAAAAAAAAAAACTGTATTAACGTCAATTGTCAATCACTATAGGTTTAAAAAATGTATTTGAACTTGATTGTATGGATAAAAACGTATTTTATCAACGATTGAAAATTTGTAGAAGCTATATATTAGAAGAATGTGAGCTAATAGAAGGAATTTAATGAGTCTAAGAATGTTGTCGGCATTCTAAGATCAGCCATTGTAAAATTAAGTCTTGGATTGTTCATATCAGTAGTAGGCGTGGTTTGGTTTACCTTGTTGGTGCTGCTACCTACATTTACTAAAGATAGTTAAAGTCGGTCTAAAGTCTAGTTGCGGTTGGAAGTCATTAAATGTAGTAGGCGTGGTTTGGTTTACCTTGTTGGTGCTGCTACCTATAGTTACTAGTGATAGTTACAGTCGGTCTAAAGTCTAGTTGCGGTTAGAAGTCTTTCAAAGCGTTGCCTTACAAATATCTATTTATTGCTCTGTTTTAAGAACGTTCCCGAAGATCTACTTTGATTAAACCATCAGGATTAGGGAAGTTTATTAAAGAACTTAATTCCAGTTTATTGAAGCTACAAACTTGTTTAATTATTAGCAAATGGTTTTTTCTTTAATTTTTCTTTTTCATTAAAACACTAAAGATGATGTAGTGTCTTAGAAGTGATAGGGGTGAAAAGGGCCAAGTTATTTGAAACGGTTGATATATTTTTGTCTGTTTAAAGTTTAGGAGAATAGCCCGCTAATGTGGCATCGGCTTGGAAACAGTCTGGCAACTCCTAGATTCCTTGCAACAGGCAACTCTAATCGCATTTAAATCTATAGAATATATGAAAATATATACAAAAATAATTTTTTTACTTTTGTCTTCAAAGAGTTTATTATTTTTGTAACTATTTCATTCGAAGAAAGAAACATATCGGTGGATATTCAGGTGTTTTCTTTCATTGAAAATATTACCTTTGTTGTCAAAAAGATTGAAAATTAGAAATAAAAAGATTATAAAATTACCGTTTCATCCTCTGTTCTGTATGACGTCTAATGGTCAAAGCGTTCCCGTGTCTCACTATTATGTTGTCGTTTCCCCGCAAACATCTCATCCAGGAGAAATATTTCATATTTTGTAAAGGTATCCTTTATGTCGCTGATGTTATTTCCTATATTATTAGAGCTATTCCTTATATTGCTAGAGTTATCTATAGAATCGCTAAATATGTTTTCAATATTGCTAGGACTAACCCTTATATTGCTAGAGCTAACCTTTATATTGCTAGAGCTAACCTTTATATTGCTAGAGCTATCTCTTATAAGCTACAGCTCTTCCTTATTTTGCGAGAGCTATCTTTTATATTGCTAGAGCTAGGCATTATATTGCTAGAGCTATTTCTTATTTTGCTAGAGGTATCCCATACATTGCTAAAGGTAATATTTATTTTTCTAGAGCTACCGCTTATATTGCTAGAGCTACCGTATATATTACTAGAGCTATATTTTATATAGCTTGAGCTATTCCTTATTTTGCTGGAGTTATCTCTTATAATGCTAGAGCTATCCCTTATATTGCTAGTGCTATTCCTTATTTTGCTAGAGTAATTTTTTATATTGCTAGAGCTATCCCTTATATTGCTAGAGCCATTCCTTTTTTTGCTGTAGTTATCTCTTATGTTGCTAGAACTATCTCCTCTTTGCTAGGGCTAACTCCTATATTGCTAGAGATATCCCTTATTTTATTTGAGGTATACCGTATATTGCTAAAGCTAATATTTATTTTGCTAGAGCTAATTCATATATTGCTAGAGATACCTCTTATATTGCTAGAGCTATCCCTTATATTGCTAGAGCTATTCCTTGTTTTGCTACAGCTATTTTCTATGTTGCTAGAGCAATTCCTATTTTGCTAGAGCTAACTCTTACATTGCTAGAGTTAACTCTTATATTACAAGTGCTACCTCTTATATAGCTAGAGCTAATGCTGTTTTTCTAGAGCTCACGCCTCTATCGGTATAGCTACACCATTATTGCTAGAGCTATTCCTTATTTTGCTAAAGCTAACTCATATTGCTAGAGGCATCCCTTAAATTGCTAGAGCTATCCATTATATTTCTAGAGCTATCTCTTATTTTGTTGAGGTATTTCTTGTATTGCTAAAGCTAATATTTATTTTGCTAGAGCTAACTCTTATATTGCTAGAGCTATCCCTATTTTGCTAGAGCTAAATATTATATTGCTTGAGCGACTCCTTATTATGCTAGAGGTATCCCTTATATTTTAAAGCTAATATTTATTTTGCTAGAGCTAACTCTTATATTGCTAGAGGTATCCCTATTTTTCTAGAGGGAACTCTCATATTGCTAGAGATATATCTTATATCGCTAGAGCTATTCTTTATTTTATTGGATATATCGCTTACATGGCTAGAGCTATTTCTTATATTGCTTGAGCTATCTCTTATATTGCTACAGCCCTTCCTTGTTTTGCGAGAGCTATCTCTAAAAGATTTTGTTAGAGCTATCTCTTATGTTGCTAGAACAATCTCTTATATTGCTAGAGGAATTCCTTATTTTGCTAGAGTTTTATTCTATATTGCTAGAGCTATCCCTATTTTGCTAGAGCTAACTCCTATATTACTAGAGCTAACTCTTTTATTGCTAGAGCTATCCTTAATATCGCTAGAGCTAACCCTTATTTTGCTGGAGATATCCCTTTTATTGCTATAGCTGTCCCTTATAATGCTAGAGCTATCCCTTATATTGTTTCAGGTCTTCTTTATTTTGCTAAAGCCTACTCCTATATTATAAGAGCTATTCCTTATATTGCTAGAGCTATTTCTTATTTTGCTGGATTTATCTTTTATATTACTAGAGCTATCTGTTATATTGCTAGAGCTATATCTTATATTGCTACATCTCTTCCTTATTTTGCTACAGGTAACTCTCATATTGCTAGAGCTATCCCTTATATTGCTAGAGCTAGGTATTATATTGCTAGAGCTATTTCTTATTTTGCTAGAGCTACTGCTTATATTGCTAAAGCTAAACTTTATTTTGCTATAGTTATTTTCTATATTGCTGGACCTATCCCTATTTTGCTAGAGCACACTCATATATTGCTAGAGCTATATCTTTTATCGCTTGAGCTATTCCTTATTTTGCTGGATTTGTCCCTTATATTCCCTCGAGCTATCCCTTATATTGCTACAGCCCTTCCTAATTTAGTATAGCTATCTCCTGTTTTGCTTGGGCTATCCCTTATTTTGCTAGAATTATTCGTTCTTTTGCTAAAGTTAACTCTTATATTGATTGAACTATCCCTTATATTGCTGTAGCTATTAGGTTTTTTGCTAGATCTAACTCTTATATTTGTAGAGCTAAACCTTTATTGCTGGAGATATCCCTATTTTGTTAGTGCTAACTCAAATATTGCTAGAGCTGTCCCTTTTATTGCTTGAGATAACTGTTATTTTGCTAGAGCTATCCATATTTTGCTAGAGGTATCCCTTATATTCCTAAAGCTAATATTTATTTTGCTAGAGCTACCCCTTATATTGCTGGAGTTATACCTTAAATTGCTAGAGCTATTCCTTATTTTGCTAGAGTTATTTTCTATATTGCTAGAGATATCCTTATTTTGCAAGAGTAATTTCTTATATTGCTAGAACTAGAGCTATTCCTTATTTTGTTGGCATTATCCCTTATATTCCTGCAGTTCTTCCTAATTTTGCTAGAGCTAACTTATATTTTGCTAGAGCTAGCCTCCATTTTGCTAGAGTTACTCCTTTTTTTGCTAGAGATAACTTATTTTGATTGAGCTATCCCTTATATTGCTAAAGCTTTTCCTTATTTTGCTACAGTGTTTCTATATATTGCTAGAACTATCCCTTATATTGCTAGAGCTATCCCTAATTTTACTAGAGCTATTCCTTAATTTTCTAGAGGTATTTTCTATATTGCTATAACTATCCCTCTTTTGCTGGTTAATTGGTAGAGCTACCCTTATATTGCTAGAGCTATCACTATTTTGCTAGAACTAACTCCTATATTGCTAGATCTATCCCTTATATTGCTAGAGCTATCCCTTATATTGTTAGAGCTATCCCTTATTTTACTAGAGGTATCCCTTTAATTGCTAAAGCTGCTATTTATTTCGCTAGAGCTAACTCTTATATTGCTAGAGCTATTCCTATTTTGCTATAGCTAACTCTTATATTGCTAGAGAAGGCCCTTATTTTGCTAGAGGTATCCCTTATAAAGCTAGAGCTAATATTTATTTTGCTACAGCTTCTCCCATTATATTGCTAGAGCTATTCCTATTTTGCTAGACCTAACTCATATATTGCAAGACCTATTCCTTATAATGCTAGAGGTATCCCTTATTTTGCTACAGGTATCACTTATATTGCTAAAGCTAATATTTATTTTGCTAGAGCCAACTCTGATATTGCTAGAGCTACATCTTATATTGCTAGAGCTATTCCTTATTTTGCTAGAGTCATTTTCTATATTGTTAGAGCTATCGCTGTTTTTCTAGAGCAAACTCTTATATTTCTAGAGCTATGCATTATATCGTTAGAGCTATTCCTTATTTTTCTGGTGTTAATTTTTATATTGCAAGAGTTATTCCTTATTTTGCTAGAGCTAGCTCTTATATTGATTGAGCTAACCCTTATATTGCTAGAGTGTTTTTCTATATTGTTAGAGATACCCTTTATATTGCTAGAGCTATTTCTTATTTTTCTGGTGTTAATTTTTATATTGCAAGAGTTATTCCTTATTTTGCTAGAGCTAGCTCTTATATTGATTGAGCTAACCCTTATATTGCTAGAGTGTTTTTCTATATTGTTAGAGATACCCTTTATATTGCTAGAGCATTCCCTTATATTGATTGAGCTATCTCTTATATTGCTAGAGTATTTTTCTATATTGCTAGAACTATCTCTTATATTGCTAGAGTTATTTCTTATTTTGCTATAGCTAACTCTTATATTGATTGAGCTATCCTTTATATTGCTAGAGTGTTTTCTATATTGCTAGAACTATCCCTTATATTGCTAGAGTTATTTCTTATTTTGCTATAGCTAACTCTTATATTGATTGAGCTAACCCTTATATTGCTAGAGTGTTTTTCTATATTGTTAGAGATACCCTTTATATTGCTAGAGCATTCCCTTATATTGATTGAGCTATCTCTTATATTGCTAGAGTATTTTTCTATATTGCTAGAGCTATCCCTTATAGGACTAGAGCTAACTCTTATATTGATTGAGCTATCCTTTATATTGCTAGAGTGTTTTCTATATTGCTAGAACTATCCCTTATATTGCTAGAGTTATTTCTTATTTTGCTAGAGGTAACTCTTATTGTTGATTGAGCTATCCCTTATTATGCTGTAGTTATTACGTTTTTGCTAGTGTGTTTTATATATTGCTAGTGCTATCCCTTACATTGCTAGAGTTATTTCTTATTTTGCTAGAGCTAACTCTTATATTGATTGAGCTATCCTTTATATTGCTGGAGCTATTCCTTATTTTTCTAGAGAGTTTTTCTATATTTCTAGAGCTATTTCTTATATCGCTAAAGCTTTTTCCTATATATCTATAGCTATCTCTTACTTTTCTATAGATATTTCCTACGCTGCTACAGCTATCTCTTATTTTGCTAGAGTTATAACTTGGTTTGCTGGAGCTATCTATTGTATCGCTAACAGTGTGCCCTATATTCCTAGAGCTATCTCTTATCTTGCGACAGGTATTTCCCATATTGCTAAAGTTAACTCATGTACTTGTACTCGTATTTTGGAATTACTAGTTACTAAGGTTGATATCAACTGTAAAGCCAAATATTTTTCAAAAAAATAAACCTTGTATTAGCCTAATGCAAACAGAAAGCACAGTAGGTATTAGGCCTGGCTCCTTTGTTTTACGCCTTTTAAGAGGCGCGAATCTTAAAGGGTAAATCGAATATAAATAGTTTAATTAAATGATGGAGTGAATATTGACGGTGTAGGTTACCATGGCAACTGAGTATTAAGTTCAAGCTTATTGAATTACTAGAGATTAGATATGGGGTGAGAGATAGACACGTCCCTACAGTGAATATATAGTGTAAATATGTGCTTGAGAAGCCGTTAGGGTAAAATAAACCGTCTATATACCGTCTAAATCTATATATATATATATATATATATAGACACGTATGTATGTGTAATGGATATCTGAGAGAAAACTTTATTTTAAATTTTCACCGTAGATTTGTTTTAAAATTACAGTATTTTCTCGTTAAAAGATTAAGTACGTATTACCTAACCTAACTTTACCAACTTAATTTACTACTTGTGCTTCTTCTATTTGTAAATTCATGTCTTACATCTGATGTAAACTATAGTTACCTATTTATATTAAAAGCATCTAAGAGAAACTCCAATTTTCAGTGTGACGTACTTTCTAAGCATTATTTAACTGCAACTCTTAAATATACCCTGACTATCAAAATATAAACAAACCTTTAGGCAAGACAGTATTACTCGTAGGTAAATATACTCGTATTTTCTTCTATAGTTAATGTTATTAAATAACATGTTTTTAATTAAATATTTTTTAATTGAAAATTTCTTTGGCGCATGTGACACTTTTTGTAATGGATAAAAACTTTTCAGTTCACGTCATTAAAGTTGTGCTATCATCTGATTTAGCCCAAAGTAAGAGATAACATATGATTTTATTACAACAGCTGTTTATACGTTGAGGATTGTGTAGTAGAACAGCTGTTCAAATACATAGGTAATGTTATTTTACTTATTGTACATTATTAAGATTAAAAACTAAATATTTTCACGACGTCTCTGCCAACGGAATGTATAATTATTTTGTGTAACTTTGCAACAAAAGGAAAGTACGCAATCTAGAAGCAGTGATATCAGGACTGAATTGCAAGTCGAACTTCGGACTAGTAAACAATGAACATTCAGATTGGTTCGATTTGCTTTTATAGCAATAGTTTTGAGGTTATGTTCTTTTTGCGTTAATAATTCCATCTTAGCTTCCTACTTTTTCTACGGGGTTCGTGTTAAGACTGTAACATGAGGATGATTTAGTAAGTGTATTAATTTATTGTAAAACTTTGCCTAATTCTATCTTTAATTTTAAGTTTTACTAAACACTGAAGAATGTAAATCAAGTTAGGCCTTCATAGTGCGAAGTTTCTTCAAGACAAATATATTTTACATTGTTGGCAATGTTTAACAGTAAAATAGCTTTTATATGGTCATTATCTTTGTACATTTAAAAACTTTTTTAATCTGGTGCTATTATTCTAATACATATTTTTTCGGTAATACATGAAATCCGTTAATACAAACACTTCCTGCGTTGTACCACAGGATTCCTGCGCCAATAGTTGTACGTTATACACAAAACTCATATTTATATCAGTTTGTTTACTTTCTAATGTAAATTAATGATATTATTCTTAAACTTACTACGAAATGCATACTTATATTTATTTTACTTATACACAAAGCCCTTTTTTGTTCACGTAATATATATGGGAACATTTAACCTTGGGCTCGGCTAGCTTCTGATATAGAGAAACCTTTTTGGTTTTTTTAACACACCTTCTTTATCTCTAGAAGTTTGTAGTCCTTTACTTACAGTGAAACTTAATTAACCACTTTTGCAGGACTATCCCAACTTAAAATATTGTAAATTTGTAATTGTTGTTTTTCAATCCTTAAAATATCTCTTGAAACTATTTTTTGAAAATTTATCCTTAACTATTTCTATTAAGATATTTAAGATTTTTTTAATTTAAAAAAATAATAAATTAACAGGACGTGTACAAATCGTGCAAGGTTATTAGGACACCTGATTAATTCAGCTGTTAAAGTTTTAAAATATAATCCAGCTGAAGTTCCTCTTAAAAATGTTTAAACGTTTATTATTTCAGTTGCTAACACTGATTTGGTTTTTATATAGCAACACCACTATCCCCCCTTTTCTACTTTAATATGATCTGTCCGAAAGCGTTATTTCTATCTAAAGGCCTTTGCCATAATTTTAAAATCAGAATAATAAAGTCCTGCAATACAACTTTAGACAGAAAAAAGTTTTAAAACTCCTTTATTACTATTGGCAATTCGTTTCAATTATTTTAAAACCTAAAATCCTTTATATTTGATTAAATGTTGGTTCATAAAAACCAATGGGGGAATATTTTTTTTTTTTTTTAAATAATTAGATATGTGAATGTATCAATTATACGCTGAGGCTATTATTGTCTGGACATGTTTCACAGAATGTTGCCATCTTTGTGCTTGCATAAAAGGGAGCAAAAGAGGATTTATGTAAGTATTTTTGCACATTATATTTTTGATTAGGAACATAACGAAATTGTAAACAACTCCGATTTTTCACTTACCACATACTTTTCAAACTTAAGTTGTAAAGGTATGCAAGTGCTTTGTAATGGCGCTAACCATAAACATGCTTACAGATTGCAACTTGAAGCATAACCTCAATGTAGCAACACACATACACACACAGGCAGAGAAAGACAGACAGAGACAGACACACAGACACACAAACATACAAGTAATATAGGCAAAACCTTTTGAAGTCAATTCCTACATAGTTTACCAAGGTTTTATCTTAGTATCTTTTTATGAAATAATTGCAATAAATAAAGTAACATAACCTATGCGTTAAAACAGCTCTTATACCAAAAAACCTGCCAAAGGTGCACTTGGGTGACTCAACAACAACTGTCATTACAATTTCTAATTTTGTTTGACATCAGCGATAAAACCTCTATCTTTGTATTGTCTGAGTCTGTGATGTCTTTTACGTTACATTTTGCTTCTTTGTCTCTCAGTCATTCTTTAGCAGATCATTTTATGTCTGGAAAACCCTGTTCATTTTGCAACAGCCCACTAAAACTGGAATATTATTTTAAAATGTTGAATTAATTTATATTTTTACTTTTGTAGAGTTTCAGGTCAATTTAATTTCAATTTGTTCTGCCTTTATGTATTGAAGTTTAACAATATTTCTGAGTCGCTCCTAGCTTGCGACTACCTTTCCAAGCTACAGGACATTCTAAGAGTATCATGTGGCGGGATATGGCGTCAGTTGTACAGTACTTAATAGGAAAGCACAGATTAAACTAGCCTCCCACTCACAGAGTAACTATCTCACACACTCATGTCCAGACACCCTAAACACGTAATTCATACGCGAAATCTATCTAAGTTGGGGGAAGGAAAGTCTCGTTATGATTTTATTTGATCACGTGACGTATCGACTCAATTCCCTTATTTTTTTTTAAACTTGAGATAATTTTTGAAAATTAGATGCTTTTACTATTTCAAGGCTGTTGTGGTTTTTTATTCTCGTTCCCATTCAATGGTTTTAAACATAACATAAGGAATTATTTCTCTGTATGATATTTAATTTTCGGATTGCTATATTTGTGAAATGCGTTTACTTTCAATAGAACATAAACGCGCCTTCGGAAACTACCGAGGCAGGTAGAATTTAATGTTCCGATAGAGTTGATCGCGGTGACCTTGTACAAGTAATGGACTTTGTTTCCTTCCAGTGTTGCCGTTGGCGTGACGTCACGGCCGTTTACTCCGTCTCCTCGCTCCGTTTAACCGCTGGCTACATCTAAGTATTTTACTTTGTTTTTGCATCTATTTTTATAAAAGCTTTGTGAACTTCAGTTTGTATTAGTTTTTATGTTTAATGCTTAATGTTGGCTTTTACTATTAGTTCTCTTTTCATAAAGAACATAAATATTTACAAGAAATTACGACACTTTTTTTGAAGGAAAAATATGTTAAATTCTGGAAAACAAAATTGGGTTATTCCAAGTATAAACCTTTCTTGTACGGTGTTTCTATGTCCAGTTGTCAAAGCTATGTAAGAGTATTGACTCGTCATGATTTGAATACCACGTAGCTTAAATCAACTAAATGGTGGTAACAGTTTGTAAATTGGATGTTTCTGGCAAATACCAAATGTGCGTGTGTGTGTGTGCGTGTGTGTGTGTGTGTGTGTGTGTGTGTGTGTGTGTGTGTGTGTGTGTGTGTGTGTGTGTGTGTGTGTGTGTGTGTGTTCGACACAAGAAGGCGGAGTCATGGTATAGCCACTGCAGCATACCTCAATAGAGATTTTAATTTTCCTGGTAGATCATAACGTTGAGGATCAAACCACCGCATCCAGCGACATGTATGTGACTGATTGTGATGGTACCTCCACAGAACTGACTTAGTGGTGGGTTCTCACGCCGTGCGGTAACCTTACTGTCCCTCAGCTTATTGTGACTCGCTCTTCGTGTTCAAGCAGAGCATGTCATTACATACAAGAACTATATTTATAGTTTAAGGAATTATTAAAATATTGCCAGCACTTTTATTATCAATGAATTCTATTAATTATCATTAGTCCACTTTCGTAAATATGAAAACTTTCTGTTGTTTCGCCAAATGTAGAGTGTAATATTTCTTTATGACCTGACAATAAATTATAATTTGCTGAGAAATATCAGGAAATTGTGATTTTAATCCAAGTAAAGGAGCGTTAAATTAGGATTCTATCTTATTTAATAATATTTGTAGTTTATATTTAAATTTTATCACAGAGTCAATAATAACTGTACATAGGCTATAAATATATATATTTAGCAAAGAAATAAATTGTATATTTTCAAGAGTTTACATTGAAAACCATTTAAACATAACCTCTAAAATCAGAGGACAGCTGTTGTTTAGCCTAAATGAAATTATTTGCTCCAGATGAGGATTCACGCATGAACTAATGGAGGTTTACACGTGCAGCAAGCTGGATCTAAAGTTTTACTCTGGAAAGGAAAATTGCGGGACGCCTGTAGACGTTTAAACTTGGAAAATGGAAGAACTTGGAATGGAGAATTCAAGTGAATGGAGAAGGTAAATTTATTATACTATAAAGTAAAAGTGTCTAGCTTGATATTTACTTCGATGGGTCCTTTTGGCTTTAGACTGGGATGTGTTTTGTCGATACTTAACCTGAATTTTAACAACGCTATGGTTCCTTGTTCAGAAAATTTAGCGCACTTATTAAAAATTATTTTTCTTTACAATTTATTGTTAGCTGTCTTGTGTCTGCCATAAAATATTGAATAACTGAGTAACGCATTGAAGAAACTCAAAGCATTTATTTCAAAGTTCAGGAAATTATTGCCTAACATTTCTTTCCATCGTCTTCTGTCTTGCTTAAAGCGAAGTGTTGAGTTGAGCCGATATTCCTTCGTGCAAAGTGGAACATCCCTGCTTGGCCTTACTTACAACAGAGATAATAAAATGTTCCCACTTAGAGGCTGCAACACAATTTAAAGAGACGACTTCACGGACGTTGAGATTTCACAGTATTGATAGTTGTTTAGTGGGTACAAAAGATTTTGTCTGCTTTAAGACAAATCAATAAAGAATAATGGAACTAACGCTGTGTGCTGTTCCTCACCCTACGATAGCAACAGTACTTTTATAGCACAATAGTATTCTCTAATGAGAACTGCCTTACTGCATAGAACTGCCTTACTGCTAAGGGCGTATGTATTGTACACCTGTGACGGGTTATTGTGGTAATTTATATCTTACCAACATGTATTTCAGTAAATTTTATCAATCTACATCTTGTGAGGTTTTGTAAACTTTCAGTTTATTTTCAACCATTCATATATAATTGATAATTATAAGGTCAGTGACTCATGGATCGCGCGTTTAGCGTCGTCACTTTCTTATCTTTTTTTTACAATAAGCCTCTTTTGTTCGTTGCTATTTTTTATAATGCTGCGGTTTTACAAATCTCGACTAAAAATAGCATTCGTGATTACTTTTATATCACATTTTTATACATTGCTTTTTCTTGTAAAAACCTTATCGTTTAAACTACCTTCTTTGTCTTTGTGTGAGGTATCAGAACTTTGCTGGTGTAACCCTTTATTCCCGTAGATAAAGAGTGTTTAAATGGTAGTTGATTTCAATTTACATGTAGAATTATTACTTCCTAGGCATGTAGTGGTGTTCACATGCCCTATAAGGCAGCATACAGCTTACAGACAGTGAATCATGTTTAAACTAACTGTAAAGTGGCAGACATTATCTTTTTGTGGATTAACCTAACTCACTCTTTCCATTAGCGTCAAGGCTATTGGAAAATCTATTATTCAAACCTTTATTTATCTCACACGGATCTATAATAACATCTTCTCCTTGGTCATGATAAGGGTATCTCATTCTTTTGTCCTGCGCGGAACGTTCGCTAAAACGTTTGTGACAGGAAGTTATTTCTCCAGAACTTAGCATTTCCTTGACCCTCGTCTAGCTCTCTAGGCCCAGTCATGGCGTCTTTTTATATATTTTATCTCTTGAACTGTTACTTCTTTCGGCACATAAAAAACCCACCACTTGAAATTAAATCGACAGCACGTAAAATAAACACAAAGGAATTTACTCGAAGATGTGTAACAATTTTCGTGTAAAAGTTTTCGAATGAAAAAAAATTAACAGCAACACTGGTGTTACCTTAGAGGTTGTTCGGAGGCTATGTTTAAACCATTTGTATATATGTGCCTATACATTGAATTACTGAAGACTTCTGAAGGTTATGCTATACTGTATTCGACTTCTTCTTTTTTTCTCTTTCTTTCTGATTTCCTACAAATAAAATATGTCAGCAAACCCAGGATGTAAACATTTTCTTTTTTTCATTGTAGCTAAACTAAACTGTTAGTAAAGTTAAATTTTATAGTATTAGTAAAAATTACAGCTCAATGCTTTTTTTGTGTTGTAAAGATTATTATATTTATTGTTATAAAACTGCGTTTTTACAGGTTCGAGTTGTCACAAGTCATCCAGTCAAAGGAGTTGGTTGCGCAACACAATCTACACAAGAGGATCTGACTAGATTCTGTGATTCTTACAAATGTACTGAGGTAATATTGTTATCAAACTCATTGTTGTACAAACTAATTGTTAGCACGCATGCGCACACTGCATACCGTTTTCCTTGCCAGCACGTCTACATAATGTACGGGTCACCTCCATGACACAGATACAAGTTTAGTGCCACACCTCCGACAGAGTATATAGAACGATGCACCCCCTGCAGGACGTCCAGTAGTAACAAACCCCTCTTCCGCTCCACCCTAGAGACATACAACCTGGGTTAGGTTTCACTTTAAACTATCTACTCCTCACCTGCAACTAAATACAATGTACTCCTAACTCCACCCGTCTCTTATTCTGTCTCCCTTTATAAATCGATTACGTCATATCTCTTTCATATTTGAGCCTATTAATCTCATTCATCTTTTATTTAGTACGGTCGTTGCTAATAAAGGATGCGATAATCCAATCCGCTTCTCGACTTGCCTATTGGCCAAATTTTCAATCATACTTTCCAATAGTAAAAAATATATATACGAGTACATTTTTCTGCTTTCCTAACATTACAATATATTTCTTTCCTCGCGAGTTTTGGAATACTCACAATACTGCAGTATACCTCTTTGCAGTGGTGAAGTACCTACCTTGCGCTGATTCTCCTCAGTCCTGTGGTGTTACTACGTCACTGCCAACCTACTTCCTACCGAGGATCCTATTGCAAGGCACACAGAGAGTGGGATCTCTACTCCCTACACTACACGTGATCTGGTTCTTACAGTTTTGTATTGAAACCACCTCAGATTATCGTGGCCTGTGTAGATCCACTGTAGTTCTGTGTTTAAACCTACTTCCTACCGAGGATCCTATTGCAAGGCACACAGAGAGTGGGATCTCTACTCCCTACACTACACGTGATCTGGTTCTTACAGTTTAGTATTGAAACCACCTTAGATTACCGTGGCCTGTGTAGATCCACTGTAGTTATAAGTTTAAACCCTACTTCCTACCGATGGATCCTATTGCAAGGCACTCAGAGAGTGGGATCTCTTCTCGCTACACTACACGTGATCTGGTTCTTACAGTTTTGTATTGAAACCACCTTAGATTCCCGTGGCCTGAGTAGATCCACTGTAGTTCTGAGTTTAAACCTACTTCCTACCGATGTTTCCTATTGCAAGCCCCTCAGAGAGTGGGATCTCTACTCGCTATACTACACGTGATCTGGTTCTTACAGTTTTGTATTGAAACCACCTAAGATTCCCGTGGCCTGAGTAGATCCACTGTAGTTCTGAGTTTAAACCTACTTCCTACCGATGTTTTATATTGCAAGCCCCTCAGAGAGTGGGATCTCTTCTCGCTACACTACACGTGATCTGGTTCTCACAGTTTTGTATTGAAACCACCTCAGATTCTCGTTGTCTTTGTAGATCCACTGTAGTTCTATGTTTAAACCTACTTCCTACCGATGGATCCTATTGCAAGTAACTCAGAGAGTAGGATCTCTTTTCGCTACACTACAAGTGATCTGGTTCTCACAGTTTGTATTGAAACCACCTCAGATTCTCGTGGTCTGTGTAGATCCACTGTATTTCTGAGTTTAAACCTACTTCCTACCGATGGATCCTGTTGCAAGTAACTCAGAGAGTGGGATCTCTTCTCGCTACACTACACGTGATCTGGTACTCACAGTTTTGTATTGAAACCACCTTAGATTCCCGTGGCCTGTGTAGATCCACTGTAGTTCTGAGTTTAAACCTACTTCCTACCGATGGATCCTATTGCAAGTAACTCAAGGAGTGGGATCTCTTTTCGCTACACTACAAGTGATCTGGTTCTCACAGTTTGTATTGAAACCACCTCATATTCTCGTGGTCTGTGTAGATCCACTGTATTTCTGAGTTTAAACCTACTTCCTACCGATGGATCCTGTTGCAAGTAACTCAGAGAGTGGGATCTCTTCTCGCTACACTGCACGTGATCTGGTTCTCACAGTTTGTATTGAAACCACCTCAGATTCTCGTGGTCTGTGTAGATCCACTGTATTTCTGAGTTTAAACCTACTTCCTACCGATGGATCCTGTTGCAAGTAACTCGGAGAGTGGGATCTCTTCTCGCTACACTACACGTGATCTGGTACTCACAGTTTTGTATTGAAACCACCTTAGATTCCCGTGGCCTGTGTAGATCCACTGTAGTTCTGAGTTTAAACCTACTTCCTACCGATGTTTCCTATTGCAAGCCCCTTCAGAGAGTGGGATCTCTTCTCGCTACACTACACGTGATCTGGTTCTCACAGTTTTGTATTGAAACCACCTCAGATTTTCGTTGTCTTTGTAGATCCACTGTAGTTCTAAGTTTAAACCTACTTCCTACCGATGGATCCTATTGCAAGTAACTCAGAGAGTAGGATCTCTTTTCGCTACACTACAAGTGATCTGGTTCTCACAGTTTGTATTGAAACCACCTTAGATTCCCGTGGCCTGTGTAGATCCACTGTAGTTCTGAGTTTAAACCTACTTCCTACCGATGGATCCTATTGCAAGTAACTCAGAGAGTAGGATCTCTTTTCGCTACACTACAAGTGATCTGGTTCTCACAGTTTGTATTGAAACCACCTTAGATTCCCGTGGCCTGTGTAGATCCACTGTAGTTCTGAGTTTAAACAAACTTCCTACCGATGGATCCTATTGCAAGTAACTCAGAGAGTGGGATCTCTACTCCCTACACTACACGTGATCTGGTTCTTACAGTTTTGTATTGAAACCACCTCAGATTATCGTGGCCTGTGTAGATCCACTGTAGTTCTGTGTTTAAACCTACTTCCTACCGAGGATCCTATTGCAAGGCACACAGAGAGTGGGATCTCTACTCCCTACACTACACGTGATCTGGTTCTTACAGTTTTGTATTGAAACCACCTTAGATTACCGTGGCCTGTGTAGATCCACTGTAGTTATGAGTTTAAACCGTACTTCCTACCGATGGATCCTATTGCAAGGCACTCAGAGAGTGGGATCTCTTCTCGCTACACTACACGTGATCTGGTTCTTACAGTTTTGTATTGAAACCACCTTAGATTAACGTGGCCTGAGTAGATCCACTGTAGTTCTGAGTTTAAACCTACTTCCTACCGATGTTTCCTATTGCAAGCCCCTCAGAGAGTGGGATCTCTACTCGCTACACTACACGTGATCTGGTTCTTACAGTTTTGTATTGAAACCACCTAAGATTCCCGTGGCCTGAGTAGATCCACTGTAGTTCTGAGTTTAAACGTACTTCCTACCGATGGATCCTATAGTAAGGCACTCAGAGAGTGGGATCTCTTCTCGCTACACTACACGTGATCTGGTTCTTACAGTTTTGTATTGAAACCACCTTAGATTCCCGTGGCCTGTGTAGATCCACTGTAGTTCTGAGTTTAAACCTACTTCCTACCGATGTGTCCTATTGCAAGCCCCTCAGAGAGTGGGATCTCTTCTCGCTACACTACACGTGATCTGGTTCTCACAGTTTTGTATTGAAACCACCTTAGATTCCCGTGGCCTGTGTAAATCCACTGTAGTTCTGAGTTTAAACCTACTTCCTACCGATGTTTCCTATTGCAAGCCCCTCAGAGAGTGGGATCTCTTCTCGCTACACTACACGTGATCTGGTTCTCACAGTTTTGTATTGAAACCACCTCAGATTCTCGTTGTCTTTGTAGATCCACTGTAGTTCTATGTTTAAACCTACTTCCTACCGATGGATCCTATTGCAAGTAACTCAGAGAGTAGGATCTCTTTTCGCTACACTACAAGTGATCTGGTTCTCACAGTTTGTATTGAAACCACCTCATATTCTCGTGGTCTGTGTAGATCCACTGTATTTCTGAGTTTAAACCTACTTCCTACCGATGGATCCTGTTGCAAGTAACTCAGAGAGTAGGATCTCTTTTCGCTACACTACAAGTGATCTGGTTCTCACAGTTTGTATTGAAACCACCTCATATTCTCGTGGTCTGTGTAGATCCACTGTATTTCTGAGTTTAAACCTACTTCCTACTGATGGATCCTGTTGCAAGTAACTTAGAGAGTGGGATCTCTTCTCGCTACACTGCACGTGATCTGGTTCTCACAGTTTGTATTGAAACCACCTCAGATTCTCGTGGCCTATGTAGATCCACTGTAGTTCTGAGTTTAAACCTACTTCCTACCGATGGATCCTATTGCAAGTAACTCAGAGAGTGGGATCTCTTTTCGCTACACTACAAGTGATCTGGTTCTCACAGTTTGTATTGAAACCACCTCATATTCTCGTGGTCTGTGTAGAGCCACTGTATTTCTGAGTTTAAACCTACTTCCTACCGATGGATCCTGTTGCAAGTAACTCAGAGAGTGGGATCTCTTCTCGCTACACTGCACGAGATCTGGTTCTCACAGTTTGTATTGAAACCACCTCAGATTCTCGTGGTCTGTGTAGATCCACTGTATTTCTGAGTTTAAACCTACTTCCTACCGATGGATCCTGTTGCAAGTAACTCAGAGAGTGGGATCTCTTCCTGCTACACTACACGTGATCTGGTACTCACAGTTTTGTATTGAAACCACCTTAGATTCCCGTGGCCTGTGTAGATCCACTGTAGTTCTGAGTTTAAACCTACTTCCTACCGATGTTTCCTATTGCAAGCCCCTTCAGAGAGTGGGATCTCTTCTCGCTACACTACACGTGATCTGGTTCTCACAGTTTTGTATTGAAACCACCTCAGATTCTCGTTGTCTTTGTAGATCCACTGTAGTTCTAAGTTTAAACCTACTTCCTACCGATGGATCCTATTGCAAGTAACTCAGAGAGTAGGATCTCTTTTCGCTACACTACAAGTGATCTGGTTCTCACAGTTTGTATTGAAACCACCTTAGATTCCCGTGGCCTGTGTAGATCCACTGTAGTTCTGAGTTTAAACCTACTTCCTACCGATGGATCCTATTGCAAGTAACTCAGAGAGTAGGATCTCTTTTCGCTACACTACAAGTGATCTGGTTCTCACAGTTTGTATTGAAACCACCTTAGATTCCCGTGGCCTGTGTAGATCCACTGTAGTTCTGAGTTTAAACCTACTACCTACCGATGGATCCTATTGCAAGTAACTCAGAGAGTGGGATCTCTTTTCGCTACACTACAAGTGATCTGGTTCTCACAGTTTGTATTGAAACCACCTCAGATTCTCATGGTCTGTGTAGATCCACTGTATTTCTGAGTTTAAACCTACTTCCTACTGATGGATCCTGTTGCAAGTAACTCAGAGAGTGGGATCTCTTCCTGCTACACTACACGTGATCTGGTTCTTACAGTTTTGTATTGAAACCACCTTAGATTCCCGTGGCCTGAGTAGATCCACTGTAGTTCTGAGTTTAAACCTACTTCCTACCGATGGATCCTATAGTAAGGCACTCAGAGAGTGGGATCTCTTCTCGCTACACTACACGTGATCTGGTTCTTACAGTTTTGTATTGAAACCACCTTAGATTCCCGTGGCATGTGTTGATACACTGTAGTTCTGAGTTTAAACCTACTTCCTACCGATGTTTCCTATTGCAAGCCCCTCAGAGAGTGGGATCTCTTCTCGCTACACTGCACGTGATCTGGTTCTCACAGTTTGTATTGAAACCACCTCAGATTCTCGTGGTCTGTGTAGATCCACTGTATTTCTGAGTTTAAACCTACTTCCTACCGATGGATCCTGTTGCAAGTAACTCAGAGAGTGGGATCTCTTCTCGCTACACTACACGTGATCTGGTACTCACAGTTTTGTATTGAAACCACCTTAGATTCCCGTGGCCTATGTAGATCCACTGTAGTTCTGAGTTTAAACCTACTTCCTACCGATGGATCCTATTGCAAGTAACTCAGAGAGTGGGATCTCTTTTCGCTACACTACAAGTGATCTGGTTCTCACAGTTTGTATTGAAACCACCTCATATTCTCGTGGTCTGTGTAGAGCCACTGTATTTCTGAGTTTAAACCTACTTCCTACCGATGGATCCTGTTGCAAGTAACTCAGAGAGTGGGATCTCTTCTCGCTACACTACACGTGATCTGGTACTCACAGTTTTGTATTGAAACCACCTTAGATTCCCGTGGCCTGTGTAGATCCACTGTAGTTCTGAGTTTAAACCTACTTCCTACCGATGTTTCCTATTGCAAGCCCCTTCAGAGAGTGGGATCTCTTCTCGCTACACTACACGTGATCTGGTTCTCACAGTTTTGTATTGAAACCACCTCAGATTCTCGTTGTCTTTGTAGATCCACTGTAGTTCTAAGTTTAAACCTACTTCCTACCGATGGATCCTATTGCAAGTAACTCAGAGAGTAGGATCTCTTTTCGCTACACTACAAGTGATCTGGTTCTCACAGTTTGTATTGAAACCACCTTAGATTCCCGTGGCCTGTGTAGATCCACTGTAGTTCTGAGTTTAAACCTACTTCCTACCGATGGATCCTATTGCAAGTAACTCAGAGAGTAGGATCTCTTTTCGCTACACTACAAGTGATCTGGTTCTCACAGTTTGTATTGAAACCACCTTAGATTCCCGTGGCCTGAGTAGATCCACTGTAGTTCTGAGTTTAAACCTACTACCTACCGATGGATCCTATTGCAAGTAACTCAGAGAGTGGGATCTCTTTTCGCTACACTACAAGTGATCTGGTTCTCACAGTTTGTATTGAAACCACCTCAGATTCTCATGGTCTGTGTAGATCCACTGTATTTCTGAGTTTAAACCTACTTCCTACTGATGGATCCTGTTGCAAGTAACTCAGAGAGTGGGATCTCTTCCTGCTACACTACACGTGATCTGGTTCTTACAGTTTTGTATTGAAACCCCCTTAGATTCCCGTGGCCTGAGTAGATCCACTGTAGTTCTGAGTTTAAACCTACTTCCTACCGATGGATCCTATAGTAAGGCACTCAGAGAGTGGGATCTCTTCTCGCTACACTACACGTGATCTGTTTCTTACAGTTTTGTATTGAAACCACCTTAGATTCCCGTGGCATGTGTTGATACACTGTAGTTCTGAGTTTAAACCTACTTCCTACCGATGTTTCCTATTGCAAGCCCCTCAGAGAGTGGGATCTCTTCTCGCTACACTACACGTGATCTGGTTCTCACAGTTTTGTATTGAAACCACCTCAGATTCTCGTTGTCTTTGTAGATCCACTGCAGTTCTATGTTTAAACCTACTTCCTACCGATGGATCCTATTGCAAGTAACTCAGAGAGTAGGATCTCTTTTCGCTACACTACAAGTGATCTGGTTCTCACAGTTTGTATTGAAACCACCTTAGATTCACGTGGCCTGTGTAGATCCACTGTAGTTCTGAGTTTAAACCTACTTCCTACCGATGGATCCTATTGCAAGTAACTCAGAGAGTAGGATCTCTTTTCGCTACACTACAAGTGATCTGGTTCTCACAGTTTGTATTGAAACCAGCTTAGATTCCCGTGGCCTGTGTAGATCCACTGTAGTTCTGAGTTTAAACCTACTTCCTACCGATGGATCCTATTGCAAGTAACTCAGAGAGTGGGATCTCTTTTCGCTACACTATAAGTGATCTGGTTCTCACAGTTTTTATTGAAACCACCTCATATTCTCGTGGTCTGTGTAGATCCACTGTTGTTCTGAGTTTAAACCTACTTCCTACCGATGGATCGTGTTGCAAGTAACTCAGAGAGTGGGATCTCTTCTCGCTACACTACACGTGATCTGGTTCTCACAATTTATATTGAAACCACCTCAGATTCTCGTGGCCTGTGTAGATCCACTGTATTTCTGAGTATAAACCTACTTCCTACCGATGGATCCTGTTGCAAGTAACTCAGAGAGTGGGATCTCTACTCGCTACACTACACGTGATCTGGTTCTTACAGTTTTGTATAGAAAACACCTCTGATTCTCGTGGTCTGTGTAGATCCACTGTATTTCTGAGTATAAACCTACTTCCTACCGAGGATCCTGTTGCAAGTAACTCAGAGAGTGGGATCTCTTCTTGTTACACTCCACGAGAACTGGTTCTTACAGTGTTGTATAGAAAACACCTCAGATTCTCGTGGTCTGTGTAGATCCACTGTTGTTCTGAGTTTAAACCTACTTCCTACCGATGGATCCTATAGTAAGGCACTCAGAGAGTGGGATCTCTTCTCGCTACACTACACGTGATCTGGTTCTCACAGTTTTGTATTGAAACCACCTCAGATTCTCGTTGTCTTTGTAGATCCACTGTAGTTCTATGTTTAAACCTACTTCCTACCACTGGATCCTATTGCAAGTGACTCAGAGAGTAGGATCCCTTTTCGCTACACTACAAGTGATCTGGTTCTCACAGTTTGTATTGAAACCACCTTAGATTCCCGTGGCCTGTGTAGATCCACTGTAGTTCTGAGTTTAAACCTACTTCCTACCGATGGATCCTATTGCAAATAACTCAGTAAGTAGGATCTCTTTTCGCTACACTACAAGTGATCTGGTTCTCACAGTTTGTATTGAAACCACCTTAGATTCCCGTGGCCTGTGTAGATCCACTGTAGTTCTGAGTTTAAACCTACTTCCTACCGATGGATCCTATTGCAAGTAACTCAGAGAGTGGGATCTCTTTTCGCTACACTACAAGTGATCTGGTTCTCACAGTTTGTATTGAAACCACCTCAGATTCTCGTGGTCTGTGTAGATCCACTGTATTTCTGAGTTTAAACCTACTTCCTACTGATGGATCCTGTTGCAAGTAACTCAGAGAGTGGGATCTCTTCTCGCTACACTACACGTGATCTGGTTCTTACAGTTTTGTATTGAAACCACCTTAGATTCCCGTGGCCTGAGTAGATCCACTGTAGTTCTGAGTTTAAACCTACTTCCTACCGATGGATCCTATAGTAAGGCACTCAGAGAGTGGGATCTCTTCTCGCTACACTACACGTGATCTGGTTCTTACAGTTTTGTATTGAAACCACCTTAGATTCCCGTGGCCTGAGTAGATCCACTGTAGTTCTGAGTTTAAACCTACTTCCTACCGATGTTTCCTATTGCAAGCCCCTCAGAGAGTGGGATCTCTTCTCGCTACACTACACGTGATCTGGTTCTCACAGTTTTGTATTGAAACCACCTCAGATTCTCGTTGTCTTTGTAGATCCACTGTAGTTCTATGTTTAAACCTACTTCCTACCGATGGATCCTATTGCAAGTAACTCAGAGAGTAGGATCTCTTTTCGCTACACTACAAGTGATCTGGTTCTCACAGTTTGTATTGAAACCACCTTAGATTCACGTGGCCTGTGTAGATCCACTGTAGTTCTGAGTTTAAACCTACTTCCTACCGATGGATCCTATTCCAAGTAACTCAGAGAGTAGGATCTCTTTTCGCTACACTACAAGTGATCTGGTTCTCACAGTTTGTATTGAAACCACCTTAGATTCCCGTGGCCTGTGTAGATCCACTGTAGTTCTGAGTTTAAACCTACTTCCTACCGATGGATCCTATTGCAAGTAACTCAGAGAGTGGGATCTCTTTTCGCTACACTACAAGTGATCTGGTTCTCACAGTTTGTATTGAAACCACCTTAGATTCCCGTGGCCTGTGTAGATCCACTGTAGTTCTGAGTTTAAACCTACTTCCTACCGATGGATCCTATTGCAAGTAACTCAGAGAGTGGGATCTCTTTTCGCTACACTACAAGTGATCTGGTTCTCACAGTTTGTATTGAAACCACCTCAGATTCTCGTGGTCTGTGTAGATCCACTGTATTTCTGAGTTTAAACCTACTTCCTACCGATGGATCCTATAGTAAGGCACTCAGAGAGTGGGATCTCTTCTCGCTACACTACACGTGATCTGGTTCTTACAGTTTGTATTGAAACCACCTTAGATTCCCGTGGCCTGTGTAGATCCACTGTAGTTCTGAGTTTAAACCTACTTCCTACCGATGTTTCCTATTGCAAGCCCCTCAGAGAGTGGGATCTCTTCTCGCTACACTACACGTGATCTGGTTCTCACAGTTTTGTATTGAAACCACCTCAGATTCTCGTTGTCTTTGTAGATCCACTGTAGTTCTATGTTTAAACCTACTTCCTACCGATGGATCCTATTGCAAGTAACTCAGAGAGTAGGATCTCTTTTCGCTACACTACAAGTGATCTGGTTCTCACAGTTTGTATTGAAACCACCTTAGATTCACGTGGCCTGTGTAGATCCACTGTAGTTCTGAGTTTAAACCTACTTCCTACCGTTGGATCCTATTGCAAGTAACTCAGAGAGTAGGATCTCTTTTCGTTACACTACAAGTGATCTGGTTCTCACAGTTTGTATTGAAACCAGCTTAGATTCCCGTGGCCTGTGTAGATCCACTGTAGTTCTGAGTTTAAACCTACTTCCTACCGATGGATCCTATTGCAAGTAACTCAGAGAGTGGGAACTCTTTTCGCTACACTACAAGTGATCTGGTTCTCACAGTTTGTATTGAAACCACCTCAGATTCTCGTGGTCTGTGTAGATCCACTGTTGTTCTGAGTTTAAACCTACTTCCTACCGATGGATCCTGTTGCAAGTAACTCAGAGAGTGGGATCTCTTTTCGCTACACTACAAGTGATCTGGTTCTCACAGTTTGTATTGAAACCACCTCAGATTCTCGTGGTCTGTGTAGATCCACTGTAGTTCTGAGTTTAAACCTACTTCCTACCGATGGATCCTATTGCAAGTAACTCAGAGAGTGGGATCTCTTTTCGCTACACTACAAGTGATCTGGTTCTCACAGTTTGTATTGAAACCACCTCAGATTCTCGTGGTCTGTGTAGATCCACTGTTGTTCTGAGTTTAAACCTACTTCCTACCGATGGATCCTATTGCAAGTAACTCAGAGAGTGGGATCTCTTTTCGCTACACTACAAGTGATCTGGTTCTCACAGTTTGTATTGAAACCACCTCAGATTCTCGTGGTCTGTGTAGATCCACTGTAGTTCTGAGTTTAAACCTACTTCCTACCGATGGATCCTATTGCAAGTAACTCAGAGAGTGGGATCTCTTTTCGCTACACTACAAGTGATCTGGTTCTCACAGTTTGTATTGACACCACCTCATATTCTCGTGGTCTGTGTAGATCCACTGTTGTTCTGAGTTTAAACCTACTTCCTACCGATGGATCCTGTTGCAAGTAACTCAGAGAGTGGGATCTCTTCTCGCTACACTGCACGTGATCTGGTTCTCACAGTTTGTATTCAAACCACCTCAGATTCTCGTGGCCTGTTTAGATCCACTGTATTTCTGAGTATAAACCTACTTCCTACCGATGGATCCTGTTGCAAGTAACTCAGAGAGTGGGATCTCTACTCGCTACACTACACGTGATCTGGTTCTTACAGTTTTGTATACAAAACACCTCAGATTCTCGTGGTCTGTGTAGATCCACTGTATTTCTGAGTATAAACCTACTTCCTACCGAGGATCCTGTTGCAAGTAACTCAGAGAGTGGGATCTCTTCTCGCTACACTCCACGTGATCTGGTTCTTACAGTGTTGTATAGAAAACACCTCAGATTCTCGTGGTCTGTGTAGATCCACTGTTGTTCTGAGTTTAAACCTACTTCCTACCGATGTTTCCTATTGCAAGCCTCTCAGAGAGTGGGATCTCTTCTCGCTACACTACACGTCATCTGGTACTCACAGTTTTGTATTGAAACCACCTTAGATTCCCGTGGCCTGTGTAGATCCACTGTAGTTCTGAGTTTAAACCTACTTCCTACCGATGTTTCCTATTGCAAGCCCCTTCAGAGAGTGGGATCTCTTCTCGCTCCACTACACGTGATCTGGTTCTCACAGTTTTGTATTGAAACCACCTCAGATTCTCGTTGTCTTTGTAGATCCACTGTAGTTCTATGTTTAAACCTACTTCCTACCACTGGATCCTATTGCAAGTAACTCAGAGAGTAGGATCTCTTCTCGCTACACTACACGTGATCTGGTTCTCACAGTTTTGTATTGAAACCACCTCAGATTCTCGTGGTCTGTGTAGATCCACTGTAGTTCTGAGTTTAAACCTACTTCCTATCGATGGATCTTATTGCAAGTAACTCAGAGAGTGGGATCTCTTTTCGCTACACTACAAGTGATCTGGTTCTCACAGTTTGTATTGAAACCACCTCAGATTCTCGTGGTCTGTGTAGATCCACTGTTGTTCTGAGTTTAAACCTACTTCCTACCGATGGATCCTATTGCAAGTAACTCAGAGAGTGGGATCTCTTTTCGCTACACTACAAGTGATCTGGTTCTCACAGTTTGTATTGAAACCACCTCAGATTCTCGTGGTCTGTGTAGATCCACTGTAGTTCTGAGTTTAAACCTACTTCCTACCGATGGATCCTATTGCAAGTAACTCAGAGAGTGGGATCTCTTTTCGCTACACTACAAGTGATCTGGTTCTCACAGTTTGTATTGAAACCACCTCATATTCTCGTGGTCTGTGTAGATCCACTGTTGTTCTGAGTTTAAACCTACTTCCTACCGATGGATCCTGTTGCAAGTAACTCAGAGAGTGGGATCTCTTCTCGCTACACTGCACGTGATCTGGTTCTCACAGTTTGTATTCAAACCACCTCAGATTCTCGTGGCCTGTTTAGATCCACTGTATTTCTGAGTATAAACCTACTTCCTACCGATGGATCCTATTGCAAGTAACTCAGAGAGTGGGATCTCTTTTCGCTACACTACAAGTGATCTGGTTCTCACAGTTTGTATTGAAACCACCTCAGATTCTCGTGGTCTGTGTAGATCCACTGTATTTCTGAGTTTAAACCTACTTCCTACCGATGGATCCTATAGTAAGGCACTCAGAGAGTGGGATCTCTTCTCGCTACACTACACGTGATCTGGTTCTTACAGTTTGTATTGAAACCACCTTAGATTCCCGTGGCCTGTGTAGATCCACTGTAGTTCTGAGTTTAAACCTACTTCCTACCGATGTTTCCTATTGCAAGCCCCTCAGAGAGTGGGATCTCTTCTCGCTACACTACACGTGATCTGGTTCTCACAGTTTTGTATTGAAACCACCTCAGATTCTCGTTGTCTTTGTAGATCCACTGTAGTTCTATGTTTAAACCTACTTCCTACCGATGGATCCTATTGCAAGTAACTCAGAGAGTAGGATCTCTTTTCGCTACACTACAAGTGATCTGGTTCTCACAGTTTGTATTGAAACCACCTTAGATTCACGTGGCCTGTGTAGATCCACTGTAGTTCTGAGTTTAAACCTACTTCCTACCGTTGGATCCTATTGCAAGTAACTCAGAGAGTAGGATCTCTTTTCGTTACACTACAAGTGATCTGGTTCTCACAGTTTGTATTGAAACCAGCTTAGATTCCCGTGGCCTGTGTAGATCCACTGTAGTTCTGAGTTTAAACCTACTTCCTACCGATGGATCCTATTGCAAGTAACTCAGAGAGTGGGAACTCTTTTCGCTACACTACAAGTGATCTGGTTCTCACAGTTTGTATTGAAACCACCTCAGATTCTCGTGGTCTGTGTAGATCCACTGTTGTTCTGAGTTTAAACCTACTTCCTACCGATGGATCCTGTTGCAAGTAACTCAGAGAGTGGGATCTCTTTTCGCTACACTACAAGTGATCTGGTTCTCACAGTTTGTATTGAAACCACCTCAGATTCTCGTGGTCTGTGTAGATCCACTGTAGTTCTGAGTTTAAACCTACTTCCTACCGATGAATCCTATTGCAAGTAACTCAGAGAGTGGGATCTCTTTTCGCTACACTACAAGTGATCTGGTTCTCACAGTTTGTATTGAAACCACCTCAGATTCTCGTGGTCTGTGTAGATCCACTGTTGTTCTGAGTTTAAACCTACTTCCTACCGATGGATCCTATTGCAAGTAACTCAGAGAGTGGGATCTCTTTTCGCTACACTACAAGTGATCTGGTTCTCACAGTTTGTATTGAAACCACCTCAGATTCTCGTGGTCTGTGTAGATCCACTGTAGTTCTGAGTTTAAACCTACTTCCTACCGATGGATCCTATTGCAAGTAACTCAGAGAGTGGGATCTCTTTTCGCTACACTACAAGTGATCTGGTTCTCACAGTTTGTATTGACACCACCTCATATTCTCGTGGTCTGTGTAGATCCACTGTTGTTCTGAGTTTAAACCTACTTCCTACCGATGGATCCTGTTGCAAGTAACTCAGAGAGTGGGATCTCTTCTCGCTACACTGCACGTGATCTGGTTCTCACAGTTTGTATTCAAACCACCTCAGATTCTCGTGGCCTGTTTAGATCCACTGTATTTCTGAGTATAAACCTACTTCCTACCGATGGATCCTGTTGCAAGTAACTCAGAGAGTGGGATCTCTACTCGCTACACTACACGTGATCTGGTTCTTACAGTTTTGTATACAAAACACCTCAGATTCTCGTGGTCTGTGTAGATCCACTGTATTTCTGAGTATAAACCTACTTCCTACCGAGGATCCTGTTGCAAGTAACTCAGAGAGTGGGATCTCTTCTCGCTACACTCCACGTGATCTGGTTCTTACAGTGTTGTATAGAAAACACCTCAGATTCTCGTGGTCTGTGTAGATCCACTGTTGTTCTGAGTTTAAACCTACTTCCTACCGATGTTTCCTATTGCAAGCCTCTCAGAGAGTGGGATCTCTTCTCGCTACACTACACGTCATCTGGTACTCACAGTTTTGTATTGAAACCACCTTAGAGTCCCGTGGCCTGTGTAGATCCACTGTAGTTCTGAGTTTAAACCTACTTCCTACCGATGTTTCCTATTGCAAGCCCCTTCAGAGAGTGGGATCTCTTCTCGCTACACTACACGTGATCTGGTTCTCACAGTTTTGTATTGAAACCACCTCAGATTCTCGTTGTCTTTGTAGATCCACTGTAGTTCTATGTTTAAACCTACTTCCTACCACTGGATCCTATTGCAAGTAACTCAGAGAGTAGGATCTCTTCTCGCTACACTACACGTGATCTGGTTCTCACAGTTTTGTATTGAAACCACCTCAGATTCTCGTGGTCTGTGTAGATCCACTGTAGTTCTGAGTTTAAACCTACTTCCTACCGATGGATCCTATTGCAAGTAACTCAGAGAGTGGGATCTCTTTTCGCTACACTACAAGTGATCTGGTTCTCACAGTTTGTATTGAAACCACCTCAGATTCTCGTGGTCTGTGTAGATCCACTGTTGTTCTGAGTTTAAACCTACTTCCTACCGATGGATCCTATTGCAAGTAACTCAGAGAGTGGGATCTCTTTTCGCTACACTACAAGTGATCTGGTTCTCACAGTTTGTATTGAAACCACCTCAGATTCTCGTGGTCTGTGTAGATCCACTGTAGTTCTGAGTTTAAACCTACTTCCTACCGATGGATCCTATTGCAAGTAACTCAGAGAGTGGGATCTCTTTTCGCTACACTACAAGTGATCTGGTTCTCACAGTTTGTATTGAAACCACCTCATATTCTCGTGGTCTGTGTAGATCCACTGTTGTTCTGAGTTTAAACCTACTTCCTACCGATGGATCCTGTTGCAAGTAACTCAGAGAGTGGGATCTCTTCTCGCTACACTACAAGTGATCTGGTTCTCACAGTTTGTATTGAAACCACCTCATATTCTCGTGGTCTGTGTAGATCCACTGTTGTTCTGAGTTTAAACCTACTTCCTACCGATGGATCCTGTTGCAAGTAACTCAGAGAGTGGGATCTCTTCTCGCTACACTGCACGTGATCTGGTTCTCACAGTTTGTATTCAAACCACCTCAGATTCTCGTGGCCTGTTTAGATCCACTGTATTTCTGAGTATAAACCTACTTCCTACCGATGGATCCTGTTGCAAGTAACTCAGAGAGTGGGATCTCTACTCGCTACACTACACGTGATCTGGTTCTTACAGTTTTGTATACAAAACACCGCAGATTCTCGTGGTCTGTGTAGATCCACTGTATTTCTGAGTATAAACCTACTTCCTACCGAGGATCCTGTTGCAAGTAACTCAGAGAGTGGGATCTCTTTTCGCTACACTACAAGTGATCTGGTTCTCACAGTTTGTATTGAAACCACCTTAGATTCACGTGGCCTGTGTAGATCCACTGTAGTTCTGAGTTTAAACCTACTTCCTACCGTTGGATCCTATTGCAAGTAACTCAGAGAGTAGGATCTCTTTTCGTTACACTACAAGTGATCTGGTTCTCACAGTTTGTATTGAAACCAGCTTAGATTCCCGTGGCCTGTGTAGATCCACTGTAGTTCTGAGTTTAAACCTACTTCCTACCGATGGATCCTATTCCAAGTAACTCAGAGAGTAGGATCTCTTTTCGCTACACTACAAGTGATCTGGTTCTCACAGTTTGTATTGAAACCACCTTAGATTCACGTGGCCTGTGTAGATCCACTGTAGTTCTGAGTTTAAACCTACTTCCTACCGATGGATCCTATTCCAAGTAACTCAGAGAGTAGGATCTCTTTTCGCTACACTACAAGTGATCTGGTTCTCACAGTTTGTATTGAAACCACCTTAGATTCCCGTGGCCTGTGTAGATCCACTGTAGTTCTGAGTTTAAACCTACTTCCTACCGATGGATCCTATTGCAAGTAACTCAGAGAGTGGGATCTCTTTTCGCTACACTACAAGTGATCTGGTTCTCACAGTTTGTATTGAAACCACCTTAGATTCACGTGGCCTGTGTAGATCCACTGTAGTTCTGAGTTTAAACCTACTTCCTACCGATGGATCCTATTCCAAGTAACTCAGAGAGTAGGATCTCTTTTCGCTACACTACAAGTGATCTGGTTCTCACAGTTTGTATTGAAACCACCTTAGATTCCCGTGGCCTGTGTAGATCCACTGTAGTTCTGAGTTTAAACCTACTTCCTACCGATGGATCCTATTCCAAGTAACTCAGAGAGTAGGATCTCTTTTCGCTACACTACAAGTGATCTGGTTCTCACAGTTTGTATTGAAACCACCTTAGATTCCCGTGGCCTGTGTAGATCCACTGTAGTTCTGAGTTTAAACCTACTTCCTACCGATGGATCCTATTGCAAGTAACTCAGAGAGTGGGATCTCTTTTCGCTACACTACAAGTGATCTGGTTCTCACAGTTTGTATTGAAACCACCTTAGATTCCCGTGGCCTGTGTAGATCCACTGTAGTTCTGAGTTTAAACCTACTTCCTACCGATGGATCCTATTGCAAGTAACTCAGAGAGTGGGATCTCTTTTCGCTACACTACAAGTGATCTGGTTCTCACAGTTTGTATTGAAACCACCTCAGATTCTCGTGGTCTGTGTAGATCCACTGTATTTCTGAGTTTAAACCTACTTCCTACCGATGGATCCTATAGTAAGGCACTCAGAGAGTGGGATCTCTTCTCGCTACACTACACGTGATCTGGTTCTTACAGTTTGTATTGAAACCACCTTAGATTCCCGTGGCCTGTGTAGATCCACTGTAGTTCTGAGTTTAAACCTACTTCCTACCGATGTTTCCTATTGCAAGCCCCTCAGAGAGTGGGATCTCTTCTCGCTACACTACACGTGATCTGGTTCTCACAGTTTTGTATTGAAACCACCTCAGATTCTCGTTGTCTTTGTAGATCCACTGTAGTTCTATGTTTAAACCTACTTCCTACCGATGGATCCTATTGCAAGTAACTCAGAGAGTAGGATCTCTTTTCGCTACACTACAAGTGATCTGGTTCTCACAGTTTGTATTGAAACCACCTTAGATTCACGTGGCCTGTGTAGATCCACTGTAGTTCTGAGTTTAAACCTACTTCCTACCGTTGGATCCTATTGCAAGTAACTCAGAGAGTAGGATCTCTTTTCGTTACACTACAAGTGATCTGGTTCTCACAGTTTGTATTGAAACCAGCTTAGATTCCCGTGGCCTGTGTAGATCCACTGTAGTTCTGAGTTTAAACCTACTTCCTACCGATGGATCCTATTGCAAGTAACTCAGAGAGTGGGAACTCTTTTCGCTACACTACAAGTGATCTGGTTCTCACAGTTTGTATTGAAACCACCTCAGATTCTCGTGGTCTGTGTAGATCCACTGTTGTTCTGAGTTTAAACCTACTTCCTACCGATGGATCCTGTTGCAAGTAACTCAGAGAGTGGGATCTCTTTTCGCTACACTACAAGTGATCTGGTTCTCACAGTTTGTATTGAAACCACCTCAGATTCTCGTGGTCTGTGTAGATCCACTGTAGTTCTGAGTTTAAACCTACTTCCTACCGATGGATCCTATTGCAAGTAACTCAGAGAGTGGGATCTCTTTTCGCTACACTACAAGTGATCTGGTTCTCACAGTTTGTATTGAAACCACCTCAGATTCTCGTGGTCTGTGTAGATCCACTGTTGTTCTGAGTTTAAACCTACTTCCTACCGATGGATCCTATTGCAAGTAACTCAGAGAGTGGGATCTCTTTTCGCTACACTACAAGTGATCTGGTTCTCACAGTTTGTATTGAAACCACCTCAGATTCTCGTGGTCTGTGTAGATCCACTGTAGTTCTGAGTTTAAACCTACTTCCTACCGATGGATCCTATTGCAAGTAACTCAGAGAGTGGGATCTCTTTTCGCTACACTACAAGTGATCTGGTTCTCACAGTTTGTATTGACACCACCTCATATTCTCGTGGTCTGTGTAGATCCACTGTTGTTCTGAGTTTAAACCTACTTCCTACCGATGGATCCTGTTGCAAGTAACTCAGAGAGTGGGATCTCTTCTCGCTACACTGCACGTGATCTGGTTCTCACAGTTTGTATTCAAACCACCTCAGATTCTCGTGGCCTGTTTAGATCCACTGTATTTCTGAGTATAAACCTACTTCCTACCGATGGATCCTGTTGCAAGTAACTCAGAGAGTGGGATCTCTACTCGCTACACTACACGTGATCTGGTTCTTACAGTTTTGTATACAAAACACCTCAGATTCTCGTGGTCTGTGTAGATCCACTGTATTTCTGAGTATAAACCTACTTCCTACCGAGGATCCTGTTGCAAGTAACTCAGAGAGTGGGATCTCTTCTCGCTACACTCCACGTGATCTGGTTCTTACAGTGTTGTATAGAAAACACCTCAGATTCTCGTGGTCTGTGTAGATCCACTGTTGTTCTGAGTTTAAACCTACTTCCTACCGATGTTTCCTATTGCAAGCCTCTCAGAGAGTGGGATCTCTTCTCGCTACACTACACGTCATCTGGTACTCACAGTTTTGTATTGAAACCACCTTAGATTCCCGTGGCCTGTGTAGATCCACTGTAGTTCTGAGTTTAAACCTACTTCCTACCGATGTTTCCTATTGCAAGCCCCTTCAGAGAGTGGGATCTCTTCTCGCTCCACTACACGTGATCTGGTTCTCACAGTTTTGTATTGAAACCACCTCAGATTCTCGTTGTCTTTGTAGATCCACTGTAGTTCTATGTTTAAACCTACTTCCTACCACTGGATCCTATTGCAAGTAACTCAGAGAGTAGGATCTCTTCTCGCTACACTACACGTGATCTGGTTCTCACAGTTTTGTATTGAAACCACCTCAGATTCTCGTGGTCTGTGTAGATCCACTGTAGTTCTGAGTTTAAACCTACTTCCTATCGATGGATCCTATTGCAAGTAACTCAGAGAGTGGGATCTCTTTTCGCTACACTACAAGTGATCTGGTTCTCACAGTTTGTATTGAAACCACCTCAGATTCTCGTGGTCTGTGTAGATCCACTGTTGTTCTGAGTTTAAACCTACTTCCTACCGATGGATCCTATTGCAAGTAACTCAGAGAGTGGGATCTCTTTTCGCTACACTACAAGTGATCTGGTTCTCACAGTTTGTATTGAAACCACCTCAGATTCTCGTGGTCTGTGTAGATCCACTGTAGTTCTGAGTTTAAACCTACTTCCTACCGATGGATCCTATTGCAAGTAACTCAGAGAGTGGGATCTCTTTTCGCTACACTACAAGTGATCTGGTTCTCACAGTTTGTATTGAAACCACCTCATATTCTCGTGGTCTGTGTAGATCCACTGTTGTTCTGAGTTTAAACCTACTTCCTACCGATGGATCCTGTTGCAAGTAACTCAGAGAGTGGGATCTCTTCTCGCTACACTGCACGTGATCTGGTTCTCACAGTTTGTATTCAAACCACCTCAGATTCTCGTGGCCTGTTTAGATCCACTGTATTTCTGAGTATAAACCTACTTCCTACCGATGGATCCTATTGCAAGTAACTCAGAGAGTGGGATCTCTTTTCGCTACACTACAAGTGATCTGGTTCTCACAGTTTGTATTGAAACCACCTCAGATTCTCGTGGTCTGTGTAGATCCACTGTATTTCTGAGTTTAAACCTACTTCCTACCGATGGATCCTATAGTAAGGCACTCAGAGAGTGGGATCTCTTCTCGCTACACTACACGTGATCTGGTTCTTACAGTTTGTATTGAAACCACCTTAGATTCCCGTGGCCTGTGTAGATCCACTGTAGTTCTGAGTTTAAACCTACTTCCTACCGATGTTTCCTATTGCAAGCCCCTCAGAGAGTGGGATCTCTTCTCGCTACACTACACGTGATCTGGTTCTCACAGTTTTGTATTGAAACCACCTCAGATTCTCGTTGTCTTTGTAGATCCACTGTAGTTCTATGTTTAAACCTACTTCCTACCGATGGATCCTATTGCAAGTAACTCAGAGAGTAGGATCTCTTTTCGCTACACTACAAGTGATCTGGTTCTCACAGTTTGTATTGAAACCACCTTAGATTCACGTGGCCTGTGTAGATCCACTGTAGTTCTGAGTTTAAACCTACTTCCTACCGTTGGATCCTATTGCAAGTAACTCAGAGAGTAGGATCTCTTTTCGTTACACTACAAGTGATCTGGTTCTCACAGTTTGTATTGAAACCAGCTTAGATTCCCGTGGCCTGTGTAGATCCACTGTAGTTCTGAGTTTAAACCTACTTCCTACCGATGGATCCTATTGCAAGTAACTCAGAGAGTGGGATCTCTTTTCGCTACACTACAAGTGATCTGGTTCTCACAGTTTGTATTGAAACCACCTCAGATTCTCGTGGTCTGTGTAGATCCACTGTAGTTCTGAGTTTAAACCTACTTCCTACCGATGGATCCTATTGCAAGTAACTCAGAGAGTGGGATCTCTTTTCGCTACACTACAAGTGATCTGGTTCTCACAGTTTGTATTGACACCACCTCATATTCTCGTGGTCTGTGTAGATCCACTGTTGTTCTGAGTTTAAACCTACTTCCTACCGATGGATCCTGTTGCAAGTAACTCAGAGAGTGGGATCTCTTCTCGCTACACTGCACGTGATCTGGTTCTCACAGTTTGTATTCATACCACCTCAGATTCTCGTGGCCTGTTTAGATCCACTGTATTTCTGAGTATAAACCTACTTCCTACCGATGGATCCTGTTGCAAGTAACTCAGAGAGTGGGATCTCTACTCGCTACACTACACGTGATCTGGTTCTTACAGTTTTGTATACAAAACACCTCAGATTCTCGTGGTCTGTGTAGATCCACTGTATTTCTGAGTATAAACCTACTTCCTACCGAGGATCCTGTTGCAAGTAACTCAGAGAGTGGGATCTCTTCTCGCTACACTCCACGTGATCTGGTTCTTACAGTGTTGTATAGAAAACACCTCAGATTCTCGTGGTCTGTGTAGATCCACTGTTGTTCTGAGTTTAAACCTACTTCCTACCGATGTTTCCTATTGCAAGCCTCTCAGAGAGTGGGATCTCTTCTCGCTACACTACACGTCATCTGGTACTCACAGTTTTGTATTGAAACCACCTTAGATTCCCGTGGCCTGTGTAGATCCACTGTAGTTCTGAGTTTAAACCTACTTCCTACCGATGTTTCCTATTGCAAGCCCCTTCAGAGAGTGGGATCTCTTCTCGCTCCACTACACGTGATCTGGTTCTCACAGTTTTGTATTGAAACCACCTCAGATTCTCGTTGTCTTTGTAGATCCACTGTAGTTCTATGTTTAAACCTACTTCCTACCACTGGATCCTATTGCAAGTAACTCAGAGAGTAGGATCTCTTCTCGCTACACTACACGTGATCTGGTTCTCACAGTTTTGTATTGAAACCACCTCAGATTCTCGTGGTCTGTGTAGATCCACTGTAGTTCTGAGTTTAAACCTACTTCCTATCGATGGATCCTATTGCAAGTAACTCAGAGAGTGGGATCTCTTTTCGCTACACTACAAGTGATCTGGTTCTCACAGTTTGTATTGAAACCACCTCAGATTCTCGTGGTCTGTGTAGATCCACTGTTGTTCTGAGTTTAAACCTACTTCCTACCGATGGATCCTATTGCAAGTAACTCAGAGAGTGGGATCTCTTTTCGCTACACTACAAGTGATCTGGTTCTCACAGTTTGTATTGAAACCACCTCAGATTCTCGTGGTCTGTGTAGATCCACTGTAGTTCTGAGTTTAAACCTACTTCCTACCGATGGATCCTATTGCAAGTAACTCAGAGAGTGGGATCTCTTTTCGCTACACTACAAGTGATCTGGTTCTCACAGTTTGTATTGAAACCACCTCATATTCTCGTGGTCTGTGTAGATCCACTGTTGTTCTGAGTTTAAACCTACTTCCTACCGATGGATCCTGTTGCAAGTAACTCAGAGAGTGGGATCTCTTCTCGCTACACTGCACGTGATCTGGTTCTCACAGTTTGTATTCAAACCACCTCAGATTCTCGTGGCCTGTTTAGATCCACTGTATTTCTGAGTATAAACCTACTTCCTACCGATGGATCCTATTGCAAGTAACTCAGAGAGTGGGATCTCTTTTCGCTACACTACAAGTGATCTGGTTCTCACAGTTTGTATTGAAACCACCTCAGATTCTCGTGGTCTGTGTAGATCCACTGTATTTCTGAGTTTAAACCTACTTCCTACCGATGGATCCTATAGTAAGGCACTCAGAGAGTGGGATCTCTTCTCGCTACACTACACGTGATCTGGTTCTTACAGTTTGTATTGAAACCACCTTAGATTCCCGTGGCCTGTGTAGATCCACTGTAGTTCTGAGTTTAAACCTACTTCCTACCGATGTTTCCTATTGCAAGCCCCTCAGAGAGTGGGATCTCTTCTCGCTACACTACACGTGATCTGGTTCTCACAGTTTTGTATTGAAACCACCTCAGATTCTCGTTGTCTTTGTAGATCCACTGTAGTTCTATGTTTAAACCTACTTCCTACCGATGGATCCTATTGCAAGTAACTCAGAGAGTAGGATCTCTTTTCGCTACACTACAAGTGATCTGGTTCTCACAGTTTGTATTGAAACCACCTTAGATTCACGTGGCCTGTGTAGATCCACTGTAGTTCTGAGTTTAAACCTACTTCCTACCGTTGGATCCTATTGCAAGTAACTCAGAGAGTAGGATCTCTTTTCGTTACACTACAAGTGATCTGGTTCTCACAGTTTGTATTGAAACCAGCTTAGATTCCCGTGGCCTGTGTAGATCCACTGTAGTTCTGAGTTTAAACCTACTTCCTACCGATGGATCCTATTGCAAGTAACTCAGAGAGTGGGAACTCTTTTCGCTACACTACAAGTGATCTGGTTCTCACAGTTTGTATTGAAACCACCTCAGATTCTCGTGGTCTGTGTAGATCCACTGTTGTTCTGAGTTTAAACCTACTTCCTACCGATGGATCCTGTTGCAAGTAACTCAGAGAGTGGGATCTCTTTTCGCTACACTACAAGTGATCTGGTTCTCACAGTTTGTATTGAAACCACCTCAGATTCTCGTGGTCTGTGTAGATCCACTGTAGTTCTGAGTTTAAACCTACTTCCTACCGATGGATCCTATTGCAAGTAACTCAGAGAGTGGGATCTCTTTTCGCTACACTACAAGTGATCTGGTTCTCACAGTTTGTATTGAAACCACCTCAGATTCTCGTGGTCTGTGTAGATCCACTGTTGTTCTGAGTTTAAACCTACTTCCTACCGATGGATCCTATTGCAAGTAACTCAGAGAGTGGGATCTCTTTTCGCTACACTACAAGTGATCTGGTTCTCACAGTTTGTATTGAAACCACCTCAGATTCTCGTGGTCTGTGTAGATCCACTGTAGTTCTGAGTTTAAACCTACTTCCTACCGATGGATCCTATTGCAAGTAACTCAGAGAGTGGGATCTCTTTTCGCTACACTACAAGTGATCTGGTTCTCACAGTTTGTATTGACACCACCTCATATTCTCGTGGTCTGTGTAGATCCACTGTTGTTCTGAGTTTAAACCTACTTCCTACCGATGGATCCTGTTGCAAGTAACTCAGAGAGTGGGATCTCTTCTCGCTACACTGCACGTGATCTGGTTCTCACAGTTTGTATTCAAACCACCTCAGATTCTCGTGGCCTGTTTAGATCCACTGTATTTCTGAGTATAAACCTACTTCCTACCGATGGATCCTGTTGCAAGTAACTCAGAGAGTGGGATCTCTACTCGCTACACTACACGTGATCTGGTTCTTACAGTTTTGTATACAAAACACCTCAGATTCTCGTGGTCTGTGTAGATCCACTGTATTTCTGAGTATAAACCTACTTCCTACCGAGGATCCTGTTGCAAGTAACTCAGAGAGTGGGATCTCTTCTCGCTACACTCCACGTGATCTGGTTCTTACAGTGTTGTATAGAAAACACCTCAGATTCTCGTGGTCTGTGTAGATCCACTGTTGTTCTGAGTTTAAACCTACTTCCTACCGATGTTTCCTATTGCAAGCCTCTCAGAGAGTGGGATCTCTTCTCGCTACACTACACGTCATCTGGTACTCACAGTTTTGTATTGAAACCACCTTAGAGTCCCGTGGCCTGTGTAGATCCACTGTAGTTCTGAGTTTAAACCTACTTCCTACCGATGTTTCCTATTGCAAGCCCCTTCAGAGAGTGGGATCTCTTCTCGCTACACTACACGTGATCTGGTTCTCACAGTTTTGTATTGAAACCACCTCAGATTCTCGTTGTCTTTGTAGATCCACTGTAGTTCTATGTTTAAACCTACTTCCTACCACTGGATCCTATTGCAAGTAACTCAGAGAGTAGGATCTCTTCTCGCTACACTACACGTGATCTGGTTCTCACAGTTTTGTATTGAAACCACCTCAGATTCTCGTGGTCTGTGTAGATCCACTGTAGTTCTGAGTTTAAACCTACTTCCTACCGATGGATCCTATTGCAAGTAACTCAGAGAGTGGGATCTCTTTTCGCTACACTACAAGTGATCTGGTTCTCACAGTTTGTATTGAAACCACCTCAGATTCTCGTGGTCTGTGTAGATCCACTGTTGTTCTGAGTTTAAACCTACTTCCTACCCATGGATCCTATTGCAAGTAACTCAGAGAGTGGGATCTCTTTTCGCTACACTACAAGTGATCTGGTTCTCACAGTTTGTATTGAAACCACCTCAGATTCTCGTGGTCTGTGTAGATCCACTGTAGTTCTGAGTTTAAACCTACTTCCTACCGATGGATCCTATTGCAAGTAACTCAGAGAGTGGGATCTCTTTTCGCTACACTACAAGTGATCTGGTTCTCACAGTTTGTATTGAAACCACCTCATATTCTCGTGGTCTGTGTAGATCCACTGTTGTTCTGAGTTTAAACCTACTTCCTACCGATGGATCCTGTTGCAAGTAACTCAGAGAGTGGGATCTCTTCTCGCTACACTACAAGTGATCTGGTTCTCACAGTTTGTATTGAAACCACCTCATATTCTCGTGGTCTGTGTAGATCCACTGTTGTTCTGAGTTTAAACCTACTTCCTACCGATGGATCCTGTTGCAAGTAACTCAGAGAGTGGGATCTCTTCTCGCTACACTGCACGTGATCTGGTTCTCACAGTTTGTATTCAAACCACCTCAGATTCTCGTGGCCTGTTTAGATCCACTGTATTTCTGAGTATAAACCTACTTCCTACCGATGGATCCTGTTGCAAGTAACTCAGAGAGTGGGATCTCTACTCGCTACACTACACGTGATCTGGTTCTTACAGTTTTGTATACAAAACACCGCAGATTCTCGTGGTCTGTGTAGATCCACTGTATTTCTGAGTATAAACCTACTTCCTACCGAGGATCCTGTTGCAAGTAACTCAGAGAGTGGGATCTCTTTTCGCTACACTACAAGTGATCTGGTTCTCACAGTTTGTATTGAAACCACCTTAGATTCACGTGGCCTGTGTAGATCCACTGTAGTTCTGAGTTTAAACCTACTTCCTACCGTTGGATCCTATTGCAAGTAACTCAGAGAGTAGGATCTCTTTTCGTTACACTACAAGTGATCTGGTTCTCACAGTTTGTATTGAAACCAGCTTAGATTCCCGTGGCCTGTGTAGATCCACTGTAGTTCTGAGTTTAAACCTACTTCCTACCGATGGATCCTATTGCAAGTAACTCAGAGAGTGGGAACTCTTTTCGCTACACTACAAGTGATCTGGTTCTCACAGTTTGTATTGAAACCACCTCAGATTCTCGTGGTCTGTGTAGATCCACTGTTGTTCTGAGTTTAAACCTACTTCCTACCGATGGATCCTGTTGCAAGTAACTCAGAGAGTGGGATCTCTTTTCGCTACACTACAAGTGATCTGGTTCTCACAGTTTGTATTGAAACCACCTCAGATTCTCGTGGTCTGTGTAGATCCACTGTAGTTCTGAGTTTAAACCTACTTCCTACCGATGGATCCTATTGCAAGTAACTCAGAGAGTGGGATCTCTTTTCGCTACACTACAAGTGATCTGGTTCTCACAGTTTGTATTGAAACCACCTCATATTCTCGTGGTCTGTGTAGATCCACTGTTGTTCTGTGTTTAAACCTACTTCCTACCGATGTTTCCTATTGCAAGCCTCTCAGAGAGTGGGATCTCTTCTCGCTACACTACACGTCATCTGGTACTCACAGTTTTGTATTGAAACCACCTTAGATTCCCGTGGCCTGTGTAGATCCACTGTAGTTCTGAGTTTAAACCTACTTCCTACCGATGTTTCCTATTGCAAGCCCCTTCAGAGAGTGGGATCTCTTCTCGCTCCACTACACGTGATCTGGTTCTCACAGTTTTGTATTGAAACCACCTCAGATTCTCGTTGTCTTTGTAGATCCACTGTAGTTCTATGTTTAAACCTACTTCCTACCACTGGATCCTATTGCAAGTAACTCAGAGAGTAGGATCTCTTCTCGCTACACTACACGTGATCTGGTTCTCACAGTTTTGTATTGAAACCACCTCAGATTCTCGTGGTCTGTGTAGATCCACTGTAGTTCTGAGTTTAAACCTACTTCCTATCGATGGATCCTATTGCAAGTAACTCAGAGAGTGGGATCTCTTTTCGCTACACTACAAGTGATCTGGTTCTCACAGTTTGTATTGAAACCACCTCAGATTCTCGTGGTCTGTGTAGATCCACTGTTGTTCTGAGTTTAAACCTACTTCCTACCGATGGATCCTATTGCAAGTAACTCAGAGAGTGGGATCTCTTTTCGCTACACTACAAGTGATCTGGTTCTCACAGTTTGTATTGAAACCACCTCAGATTCTCGTGGTCTGTGTAGATCCACTGTAGTTCTGAGTTTAAACCTACTTCCTACCGATGGATCCTATTGCAAGTAACTCAGAGAGTGGGATCTCTTTTCGCTACACTACAAGTGATCTGGTTCTCACAGTTTGTATTGAAACCACCTCATATTCTCGTGGTCTGTGTAGATCCACTGTTGTTCTGAGTTTAAACCTACTTCCTACCGATGGATCCTGTTGCAAGTAACTCAGAGAGTGGGATCTCTTCTCGCTACACTGCACGTGATCTGGTTCTCACAGTTTGTATTCAAACCACCTCAGATTCTCGTGGCCTGTTTAGATCCACTGTATTTCTGAGTATAAACCTACTTCCTACCGATGGATCCTATTGCAAGTAACTCAGAGAGTGGGATCTCTTTTCGCTACACTACAAGTGATCTGGTTCTCACAGTTTGTATTGAAACCACCTCAGATTCTCGTGGTCTGTGTAGATCCACTGTATTTCTGAGTTTAAACCTACTTCCTACCGATGGATCCTATAGTAAGGCACTCAGAGAGTGGGATCTCTTCTCGCTACACTACACGTGATCTGGTTCTTACAGTTTGTATTGAAACCACCTTAGATTCCCGTGGCCTGTGTAGATCCACTGTAGTTCTGAGTTTAAACCTACTTCCTACCGATGTTTCCTATTGCAAGCCCCTCAGAGAGTGGGATCTCTTCTCGCTACACTACACGTGATCTGGTTCTCACAGTTTTGTATTGAAACCACCTCAGATTCTCGTTGTCTTTGTAGATCCACTGTAGTTCTATGTTTAAACCTACTTCCTACCGATGGATCCTATTGCAAGTAACTCAGAGAGTAGGATCTCTTTTCGCTACACTACAAGTGATCTGGTTCTCACAGTTTGTATTGAAACCACCTTAGATTCACGTGGCCTGTGTAGATCCACTGTAGTTCTGAGTTTAAACCTACTTCCTACCGTTGGATCCTATTGCAAGTAACTCAGAGAGTAGGATCTCTTTTCGTTACACTACAAGTGATCTGGTTCTCACAGTTTGTATTGAAACCAGCTTAGATTCCCGTGGCCTGTGTAGATCCACTGTAGTTCTGAGTTTAAACCTACTTCCTACCGATGGATCCTATTGCAAGTAACTCAGAGAGTGGGAACTCTTTTCGCTACACTACAAGTGATCTGGTTCTCACAGTTTGTATTGAAACCACCTCAGATTCTCGTGGTCTGTGTAGATCCACTGTTGTTCTGAGTTTAAACCTACTTCCTACCGATGGATCCTGTTGCAAGTAACTCAGAGAGTGGGATCTCTTTTCGCTACACTACAAGTGATCTGGTTCTCACAGTTTGTATTGAAACCACCTCAGATTCTCGTGGTCTGTGTAGATCCACTGTAGTTCTGAGTTTAAACCTACTTCCTACCGATGGATCCTATTGCAAGTAACTCAGAGAGTGGGATCTCTTTTCGCTACACTACAAGTGATCTGGTTCTCACAGTTTGTATTGAAACCACCTCAGATTCTCGTGGTCTGTGTAGATCCACTGTTGTTCTGAGTTTAAACCTACTTCCTACCGATGGATCCTATTGCAAGTAACTCAGAGAGTGGGATCTCTTTTCGCTACACTACAAGTGATCTGGTTCTCACAGTTTGTATTGAAACCACCTCAGATTCTCGTGGTCTGTGTAGATCCACTGTAGTTCTGAGTTTAAACCTACTTCCTACCGATGGATCCTATTGCAAGTAACTCAGAGAGTGGGATCTCTTTTCGCTACACTACAAGTGATCTGGTTCTCACAGTTTGTATTGACACCACCTCATATTCTCGTGGTCTGTGTAGATCCACTGTTGTTCTGAGTTTAAACCTACTTCCTACCGATGGATCCTGTTGCAAGTAACTCAGAGAGTGGGATCTCTTCTCGCTACACTGCACGTGATCTGGTTCTCACAGTTTGTATTCAAACCACCTCAGATTCTCGTGGCCTGTTTAGATCCACTGTATTTCTGAGTATAAACCTACTTCCTACCGATGGATCCTGTTGCAAGTAACTCAGAGAGTGGGATCTCTACTCGCTACACTACACGTGATCTGGTTCTTACAGTTTTGTATACAAAACACCTCAGATTCTCGTGGTCTGTGTAGATCCACTGTATTTCTGAGTATAAACCTACTTCCTACCGAGGATCCTGTTGCAAGTAACTCAGAGAGTGGGATCTCTTCTCGCTACACTCCACGTGATCTGGTTCTTACAGTGTTGTATAGAAAACACCTCATATTCTCGTGGTCTGTGTAGATCCACTGTTGTTCTGAGTTTAAACCTACTTCCTACCGATGGATCCTGTTGCAAGTAACTCAGAGAGTGGGATCTCTTCTCGCTACACTGCACGTGATCTGGTTCTCACAGTTTGTATTCAAACCACCTCAGATTCTCGTGGCCTGTTTAGATCCACTGTATTTCTGAGTATAAACCTACTTCCTACCGATGGATCCTATTGCAAGTAACTCAGAGAGTGGGATCTCTTTTCGCTACACTACAAGTGATCTGGTTCTCACAGTTTGTATTGAAACCACCTCAGATTCTCGTGGTCTGTGTAGATCCACTGTATTTCTGAGTTTAAACCTACTTCCTACCGATGGATCCTATAGTAAGGCACTCAGAGAGTGGGATCTCTTCTCGCTACACTACACGTGATCTGGTTCTTACAGTTTGTATTGAAACCACCTTAGATTCCCGTGGCCTGTGTAGATCCACTGTAGTTCTGAGTTTAAACCTACTTCCTACCGATGTTTCCTATTGCAAGCCCCTCAGAGAGTGGGATCTCTTCTCGCTACACTACACGTGATCTGGTTCTCACAGTTTTGTATTGAAACCACCTCAGATTCTCGTTGTCTTTGTAGATCCACTGTAGTTCTATGTTTAAACCTACTTCCTACCGATGGATCCTATTGCAAGTAACTCAGAGAGTAGGATCTCTTTTCGCTACACTACAAGTGATCTGGTTCTCACAGTTTGTATTGAAACCAGCTTAGATTCCCGTGGCCTGTGTAGATCCACTGTAGTTCTGAGTTTAAACCTACTTCCTACCGATGGATCCTATTGCAAGTAACTCAGAGAGTGGGAACTCTTTTCGCTACACTACAAGTGATCTGGTTCTCACAGTTTGTATTGAAACCACCTCAGATTCTCGTGGTCTGTGTAGATCCACTGTTGTTCTGAGTTTAAACCTACTTCCTACCGATGGATCCTGTTGCAAGTAACTCAGAGAGTGGGATCTCTTTTCGCTACACTACAAGTGATCTGGTTCTCACAGTTTGTATTGAAACCACCTCAGATTCTCGTGGTCTGTGTAGATCCACTGTAGTTCTGAGTTTAAACCTACTTCCTACCGATGGATCCTATTGCAAGTAACTCAGAGAGTGGGATCTCTTTTCGCTACACTACAAGTGATCTGGTTCTCACAGTTTGTATTGAAACCACCTCAGATTCTCGTGGTCTGTGTAGATCCACTGTTGTTCTGAGTTTAAACCTACTTCCTACCGATGGATCCTATTGCAAGTAACTCAGAGAGTGGGATCTCTTTTCGCTACACTACAAGTGATCTGGTTCTCACAGTTTGTATTGAAACCACCTCAGATTCTCGTGGTCTGTGTAGATCCACTGTAGTTCTGAGTTTAAACCTACTTCCTACCGATGGATCCTATTGCAAGTAACTCAGAGAGTGGGATCTCTTTTCGCTACACTACAAGTGATCTGGTTCTCACAGTTTGTATTGACACCACCTCATATTCTCGTGGTCTGTGTAGATCCACTGTTGTTCTGAGTTTAAACCTACTTCCTACCGATGGATCCTGTTGCAAGTAACTCAGAGAGTGGGATCTCTTCTCGCTACACTGCACGTGATCTGGTTCTCACAGTTTGTATTCAAACCACCTCAGATTCTCGTGGCCTGTTTAGATCCTCTGTATTTCTGAGTATAAACCTACTTCCTACCGATGGATCCTGTTGCAAGTAACTCAGAGAGTGGGATCTCTACTCGCTACACTACACGTGATCTGGTTCTTACAGTTTTGTATACAAAACACCTCAGATTCTCGTGGTCTGTGTAGATCCACTGTATTTCTGAGTATAAACCTACTTCCTACCGAGGATCCTGTTGCAAGTAACTCAGAGAGTGGGATCTCTTCTCGCTACACTCCACGTGATCTGGTTCTTACAGTGTTGTATAGAAAACACCTCAGATTCTCGTGGTCTGTGTAGATCCACTGTTGTTCTGAGTTTAAACCTACTTCCTACCGATGTTTCCTATTGCAAGCCTCTCCGAGAGTGGGATCTCTTCTCGCTACACTACACGTCATCTGGTACTCACAGTTTTGTATTGAAACCACCTTAGAGTCCCGTGGCCTGTGTAGATCCACTGTAGTTCTGAGTTTAAACCTACTTCCTACCGATGTTTCCTATTGCAAGCCCCTTCAGAGAGTGGGATCTCTTCTCGCTACACTACACGTGATCTGGTTCTCACAGTTTTGTATTGAAACCACCTCAGATTCTCGTTGTCTTTGTAGATCCACTGTAGTTCTATGTTTAAACCTACTTCCTACCACTGGATCCTATTGCAAGTAACTCAGAGAGTAGGATCTCTTCTCGCTACACTACACGTGATCTGGTTCTCACAGTTTTGTATTGAAACCACCTCAGATTCTCGTGGTCTGTGTAGATCCACTGTAGTTCTGAGTTTAAACCTACTTCCTACCGATGGATCCTATTGCAAGTAACTCAGAGAGTGGGATCTCTTTTCGCTACACTACAAGTGATCTGGTTCTCACAGTTTGTATTGAAACCACCTCAGATTCTCGTGGTCTGTGTAGATCCACTGTTGTTCTGAGTTTAAACCTACTTCCTACCGATGGATCCTATTGCAAGTAACTCAGAGAGTGGGATCTCTTTTCGCTACACTACAAGTGATCTGGTTCTCACAGTTTGTATTGAAACCACCTCAGATTCTCGTGGTCTGTGTAGATCCACTGTAGTTCTGAGTTTAAACCTACTTCCTACCGATGGATCCTATTGCAAGTAACTCAGAGAGTGGGATCTCTTTTCGCTACACTACAAGTGATCTGGTTCTCACAGTTTGTATTGAAACCACCTCATATTCTCGTGGTCTGTGTAGATCCACTGTTGTTCTGAGTTTAAACCTACTTCCTACCGATGGATCCTGTTGCAAGTAACTCAGAGAGTGGGATCTCTTCTCGCTACACTACAAGTGATCTGGTTCTCACAGTTTGTATTGAAACCACCTCATATTCTCGTGGTCTGTGTAGATCCACTGTTGTTCTGAGTTTAAACCTACTTCCTACCGATGGATCCTGTTGCAAGTAACTCAGAGAGTGGGATCTCTTCTCGCTACACTGCACGTGATCTGGTTCTCACAGTTTGTATTCAAACCACCTCAGATTCTCGTGGCCTGTTTAGATCCACTGTATTTCTGAGTATAAACCTACTTCCTACCGATGGATCCTGTTGCAAGTAACTCAGAGAGTGGGATCTCTACTCGCTACACTACACGTGATCTGGTTCTTACAGTTTTGTATACAAAACACCTCAGATTCTCGTGGTCTGTGTAGATCCACTGTATTTCTGAGTATAAACCTACTTCCTACCGAGGATCCTGTTGCAAGTAACTCAGAGAGTGGGATCTCTTCTCGCTACACTCCACGTGATCTGGTTCTTACAGTGTTGTATAGAAAACACCTCAGATTCTCGTGGTCTGTGTAGATCCACTGTTGTTCTGAGTTTAAACCTACTTCCTACCGATGGATCCTATAGTAAGGCACTCAGAGAGTGGGATCTCTTCTCGCTACACTACACGTCATCTGGTACTCACAGTTTTGTATTGAAACCACCTTAGATTCCCGTGGCCTGTGTAGATCCACTGTAGTTCTGAGTTTAAACCTACTTCCTACCGATGTTTCCTATTGCAAGCCCCTTCAGAGAGTGGGATCTCTTCTCGCTACACTACACGTGATCTGGTTCTCACAGTTTTGTATTGAAACCACCTCAGATTCTCGTTGTCTTTGTAGATCCACTGTAGTTCTATGTTTAAACCTACTTCCTACCACTGGATCCTATTGCAAGTAACTCAGAGAGTAGGATCTCTTCTCGCTACACTACACGTGATCTGGTTCTCACAGTTTTGTATTGAAACCACCTCAGATTCTCGTTGTCTTTGTAGATCCACTGTAGTTCTATGTTTAAACCTACTTCCTACCGATGGATCCTATTGCAAGTAACTCAGAGAGTAGGATCTCTTTTCGCTACACTACAAGTGATCTGGTTCTCACAGTTTGTATTGAAACCACCTTAGATTCCCGTGGCCTGTGTAGATCCACTGTAGTTCTGAGTTTAAACCTACTTCCTACCGATGGATCCTATTGCAAGTAACTCAGAGAGTGGGATTTCTTTTCGCTACACTACAAGTGTACTGGTTCTCACAGTTTGTATTGAAACCACCTCAGATTCTCGTGGTCTGTGTAGATCCACTGTATTTCTGAGTATAAACCTACTTCCTACCGATGGATCCTGTTGCAAGTAACTCAGAGAGTGGGATCTCTTCTCGCTACACTGCACGTGATCTGGTTCTCACAGTTTGTATTGAAACCACCTCAGATTCTCGTGGTCTGTGTAGATCCACTGTATTTCTGAGTATAAACCTACTTCCTACCGATGGATCCTGTTGCAAGTAACTCAGAGAGTGGGATCTCTTCTCGCTACACTCCACGTGATCTGGTTCTTACAGTGTTGTATAGAAAACACCTCAGATTCTCGTGGGCTGTGTAGATCCACTGTAGTTCTGAGTTCAAACCTACTTCCTACCCATGGATCCTATTGCAAGTAACTCAGAGAGTGGGATCTCTTCTCGCTACACTGCACGTGATCTGGTTCTCACAGTTTGTATTGAAACCACCTCAGATTCTCGTGGTCTGTGTAGATCCACTGTAGTTCTGTGTTTAAACCTACTTAGGGAAGCAGTTCCTTCCCCCATAAGCCTCCCGAGTATCCTCACAAACCCAAGGGCTCATTACATCTTTCCATGTAGAGTCTGTCAACGTGTGCAATAATTCTCTCTCGTCCCTCTCGAGACGCGGAATCCTACTTTCCTCAGCAACAAGCCTTGTGCATGGTACTCTTGCTTGCCTAAACAATCCGTTCTTTTATTATGTATCCAATTAGAGTGTCCCAGAGTTCAGGTTAGGTTGAGAGAGTTTGTCGTAGCTCCAATCGGCGACCACCTCCGCCACTAGCTTAGAGTTGCAGACATCCTTCAGAGCTACCTGACTGTTAAAGCAGATTCAAATTGCCTTGCCCATTCTGCCATCTGCGATATCATTATTTCATTGCCCATAGTTTTAACGCGATCAACTCTTTCCGGAAAACCAAATTGCAGTCCTCCAGGCATAGACACAACCTGTCTTGTCTTAGTCTGTTGTCACTAGCTCCAACTCTCTCCTTCGTTTAAGACCCATCCCACTGTGCTTGAGTCTAAATTCCAGCCGTGTCTCTTTTCAGGAATGTTGGTTATAAATTTTTGTTTTCCTGTTACGAGAGACAGTGTTTTATCCTGAGGTTTTATACAGAGCTTCTTCAGCGCATCTGCAAATAGCAGTTTATCTCTTGTGCTAATTGTCTTCCAATCCCCGACTCAACAGTCGTTATCCCGTGTTTCTTCCCC